>CAUYPO010021561.1:0-21860 GCA_963574435.1 Cheirogaleus major | reverse complement strand
TTGCTATAAGTTTAGACAAATGTATAACTACATGTATCCCATTATAGTATCATACAGAATAGTTTCACTGTCCTAAAAATCCTCTATGTTCCACCTGTTCATCCCTCTCCCCTCCTAACTCCTGGCAACCACTGATTTTTTTACTATCTCCAAAGCCCTAGTTTTGCCCTTTCCAGAATGTCATATAGTTGGAATCATACCATATGTAACATTTTCAGATTGGCTTCTTTCACTTAGCAATATGAGTTTAAAGTTCCTCCATATCTTTTCGTGGCTTGATAGCTCATTTCTTTTTAGTACTGAATAATATCTCGTTGTCTGGATGTACCACGGTTTATTTATCTATTCATCTACTGAAGGACGTCTTTAAGTTTTAGCAATTATGAATAAACCTGCTATAAACATCAATGTACAAGTTTTTATTTTGAACACAGTTTTTAGTTCATCTGGGTAAATACCAAAGAGCTCAATTATTGGATCATATGGTAAGGGTATGTTTAGTTTTTTTGTTTTTTGTGGGTTTTTTTGAGACAGAGTCTCGCTGTGTTGCCTGAGCTAGAGTGCCGTGGCTCACAACAACCTCAAACTCCTGGGCTCAAGCTATCCTCCTGCCTCAGCCTCCAGAGTAGCTGGGACTACAGGCGTGTGCCACCACATCCGGCTAATTCTTTCTGTTTTTAGTAGAGGCGAGATCTCGCTCTTGCTCAGGCTAGTCTCAAACTCCTTAGCTCAAGCGATCCTCCCAGGCGTGAGCCACCACACGTGGCCCAGTATGTTTAGTTTTATAAGAAACTGAAAAACTGTTTCAAACTAGCTGTACCATTTTGCATTCCAGCAATGAATGAGTGTTCCTGTTGTTCCATATCCTCATCAGTATTCGGTGTTGTCAGTATTTTCAATTGAGGTCGTTCTAGTAGGTGTGTAGTGGTATCTCACTGTTGTTTAGTGCCTTTTTTGTTTTGTGTGTTTTTGTTTCTGGTTTTATTTTTTTGAGACAGAGTCTCACTCTGTTGCCCAGGCTCGAGTGCCATGGCGTCAACCTAGCTCACAGCAACCTCAAACCCCTGGGCTCAAGCAATCCTTCTGTCTCAGCCTCCCGAGTAGCTGGGACTATAGGCATACGCCACCATGCCTGGCTAATTTTTTCTATATATTTTTAGTTGGCCAATTAAATTCTTTCTATTTTTTAGTAGAGATGGGGTCTCGCTCTTGCTCAGGCTGGTTTCGAACTCCTGACCTTGAGTGATCCTCCTGCCTCGGCCTCCCAGAGTGCTAGGATTACAGGCATGAGCCACCGTGCCGGCCTCCCTTTTTTTTTTTAACTACTTGCTTTTGCATATGCCTGGCTCTTAATTTTTTCTCTGCTTTTTCTTACTGCTCCAGCTTCTAGATAAGTGGTTCTTACACCATTTTTCCTCAGATCAACAGCATCATCACCATGTAGGAACTTATTAGAAATACACATTCTTGGGCTCTGCCAAAATCTGAGTGAGAAACCAGGATAGGTCCCAGCAATCTGTATTTAACAGCCCTCCAATGATTCTGATGCAAACTAAAGTTTGAAAACATTGTTTGAGACCTGCATTGTCCAGTGTGGTAGCCTCCAGCCATATGTAGCCATTAGGCTTTTGTAATAGGCTAGAACAAATTGAGATGTATTAAAAATGTAAAATACACTCTCAGTTTCAAACTTTTAATGTGAAAAAAGAGAAGGTAAAATATCTAATTGGTCATTTTTATATTGAAATTATTTGGGAGGCCGAGGCAGGTGGATTGCTTGAGGCCAGGAGTTTGAGACCAACCTGAGCAAAAGTGAGACCTTGTCTCTACAAAAAATAGAAAAATTAGCTCGGCGTGGTGGTGTGTACCTGTCCCAGTTTCTTGGGACGCTGAGGCAGGAAGATCACTTGAGGTAAGGATTTTGAGGTTGCAGTGAGCTGTGATGACACCAGTGCACTCTCGCCTGGGTGACAGAGTGAGAACCTGTCTCAAACAAAAAAAAAAAAAAAAAAAGGAAAAGAAAACATATTGAAATTATA
The DNA here is from genome assembly GCA_963574435.1 of Cheirogaleus major. Lineage (NCBI taxonomy): Eukaryota > Metazoa > Chordata > Mammalia > Primates > Cheirogaleidae > Cheirogaleus > Cheirogaleus major. The sequence continues at coordinate 19,821 of CAUYPO010021561.1, read as the reverse complement.
ATATTTTTCACATATTGGGTTAAATAAATATATTATTAAAATTAATTTTACCTTTTTTTTAGTTTTTACATGAAGTTACTAGAAAATTTTAAATTATGTATGTGGCTCTCATATTTCTTTTATTTTCATAAAATAAAAGTGTTGTTTTAGAGTCAGGGGTTTACTAAGTTGCCCAGGCTAGACTAGATCCCCTGGGCTGGAGGGATCCTTCCACCTCAGCCTCCTGAGTAGCTGGGACTACAGATGCCTGCCACCATGTCCGGCTTTAGCTCTCATATTTATATTGGACAACATTGTTCTAGACCACGGGTCTGCAAACTACAGCCTGTGGGCCAAATCAAATCTGCCCACCTATTTTTGTACAGCCCATCAACTAAGAATGGTTTTAATTTTTTAAGCAGTTGAAAATAAATATTGAAAAAGAATGATATTTTCTAACATGTGAAAATTATATAAAATTCGAGTTTCATTGTCCATAAATAAAGTTTTAGAATATGGGCACACTCATTTGTATATCATCTATGGCTGCTTTTGCACTACAGTGGCAGAGTTGAGTAGCTGTGACAGGGACCCTATGGCACGACAGTCTAAAATATTTACTAGTCCTTTACAGCAAATGTTTACTGACCCTATTCTAGACACTGTTAGCTTCCACATACTCCCTGGAAAAGGACGCTGCTTTAAACTTCTCTTCTGTGTCCCCAACTCTTGCTTATCTTTTAGGCTCAACTCCTTGGTATGCTACTGCCCAAATCTCACTGGTATTTTGGGGTTACAAGATTTGACCTATGCATTATCTAGGCTACAAAGAGGTAGGCCAAAAATGTTTTCGCCTTCCTAGAACTGCACAAGGAATCAATGAAGCTAGCAAAAGGAAAAAGAGAGGTGTTTAATAGCTTCTTTTTCCAAAGGTAGAGACTTCCTTCTCAGAGGACAAAAGAACCCAGGATTGACATTTCATCAGATTGAGAGGGGAGCCTATGATTTAGGGCTAGTCTGTTTCTTTCCCAGATCAGCAACACTTCTTGAATTAAAACTCCCTCTCTTTCTTTCTGTGCATCTTAGCCTACTCTCAACCAGTTTAGTTGGCTTCTACATCATCTTGTCCTGCCAGATGTATTGTGGAAATCACCATGACATTTTTCCATTCCAGTGAAGCAGACGTCTGGATCCCGTTGTGAGCCTCTTGGACCTTATTCCCCACCACCCACACCATTGTGTGACCAACACCTTGTTGGCTCAATCAGTGAACCTTTATGTTCTCATTTTATAGGGTCCCCAAAGAAGAGAAGTAGGGCTGTGGTTTTCAGAATGTTAATTGATAACAGCTCTTGACAACAGTGCTCTTCTTGGCTTTCCCTCCTTAACCTGTTCCTTCCACCTACAATAATAACATCATTCCTCAATAGATTGGCACCAGTCTGGAAAGAGTCTCTCTCTGTCTCTGTCTCTCTTTCACACACACACACAAGTCCTATATTTCTTTTTTCCTTGCTCTACTCACTATACTTAGGACTGTTTAACTTTCTAATATTATTTATTATTATACTATAGTTTTCATATTATATTATAATAGTTTATATATTAATAGTTTGTAAGAAAACTTCCTGAATATTACAATTATGTGAATATTAATAGTTAAAACTTCCAAAGTTGCAGGGCAGGGGGAGGTTCTTATATCTCCATTCATTTAAGAACCCTCTCCTCTTTTTTTTTTTTTTCCTAAGAACCCTGTCCTTGACAGTTTTCTTTAGATTTTATAGTAGACTTGTATTTAGGCCTGGGGGTGGGAAAAGGCAGGAACTTTATCACATAGGTAAACCCTAAACAAACTTGGCTTTTCCTATCTAGCTTATGCTAAATATTGGGTACCAAGAGAGGCATCTATTGAGGGTTTCTACTGGAAAACAATCCAGGGGATCAGGTAACGTATTTTATTCCAACTCTTGTCCAGATGATCTCTGGCCTTTATCTTCTCCAGGTCTCACTTTTCTCATCTTTAAATTAAAGGATCTGATTAGTTAACTTTTACATTTCTTTCCAAGTCTAAATAATTCTGATTCCAGCTATGTAGTGATGGTGCGCACGCCTGTAGTCCCAGCAACTTGGAAGGCTGAGGCGGGAGGATCTCTTGAACCTAGGAGTTTAAAGAAAGCTCCAGTGAGTTATGATCTCACCACTGCACTCCAGCCTGGGCAAGAATGAGATCCTGTCTCTAAAATAAAAATAAAAAAGTAAATTGTTCTGATTCCACAGCCTCATTTATGGCCTAGAGACAATCATCTCTATCTTCCTCATTCAAAGATCAATATTAATGAAATGCCAAAATAAAAACTTGTTGAACTCCTCAGAAGAGAGATAGATCACTGACCTCCTCCTTACTCAGAATGAGCAAGAAATGGGGTATTCCAATTTATTCCATGTGTTGGTTAATGAAAGTTGTTATATACTGTATATGCATTAGCAAATATTTAGATAATTAGAACATAGTGAAATACACAGAATAGAATTATGTTAACCATAACATGAACATTTTGATTCAGCCTGTTATAGTGCCCTCAGAATAGAATCCTGGAACTCTTGTAACCATTGTACAGTACTGCAGCTATAGATAAGATCAGGATGAATTAATGATAACATAATTGCTTCTTGAAAGTTTTATTTACATGTAATTTTTCTTTCGCATCAAATTAGAATATTAAAAAATTTCAATTTATTAGAACCATAGAATTAAAGAATTTCAGATCTTGTGGGCACTTGAGGATCATTTGGCCCAACCCTCAAACGTACAGCTAAGAATCCTGAAACTTGGAGAAGTCCCATCACAGGGCTGCTGGTGCCACAGCTGATTCTAGAATTCACATTTCTTACAAGGGTTGCCTTCTGGAGAAAGGGATGTTAATAAGTTCACAGTTACTTTGTTTTTAATTCTCAGTCGGTCGTAAGGCCTCAATCTTCTCATAATAATCTGCTCATGTAATCACCATCATAATTGCATCTGTCATTGAGATAATTTCTGAGTAGCAAGACAGTGCTGCTGTCTTTTGGAAATAATCAGTAAAAAATGGAGCAAGTAGGGCTACATTAATACTGTTTTTCCAAAGAAATAAAATTTAAGTTTTTTGAAACCAACATTTTAAAGCTTAAATGGCACCAAGTATTTTATTTGCAAAAATTTTCGTTTTTTACCTAGGTGTTTTGACATCGTATACATCAGACTCTCTGACTAATAGTTAGGTCTTTGCCTATAAATTCAGAAACAACTATCCTGAATTTGCCCCAATTTCTTTTGCAGGAAGGAGAACATAATATACAATAGTACTTTTTCTTATTGTCTTTTGTCCTTTCTTTCTATATATAGCTAGGATTTTATAACTAGCACACTCAGGGACTCCAGGACCATAAAAAGTAGCTCCTCAACATACAAATGCTGGGGACCTTTGGAATAAGACACCAGTTTTGTGTGGCTATACCCACATCCATTTTGGAAATCAAATACATTTTGAAAATTAAGTTCTGTGCCAATCATCGTGTTCTGATGTGCCCCAATCATACTTTTTGTGTCATAAGCAACATGGCTGGCTTCAACCATCAGTTGAATAATTTTATCTAAATCAGTGGTTCTGATACGTCAGCTTAAGTCAGAATTACCTAGAGGGCTTGTTAGAAAACAGATTGGCCCAACACTCAGATTCAATAGATTTGGGGTGGGGCCCAAGAATTTGCATTTCTGGGGTGATGTTGATGCTTCTGGCATAAGGGACTACACTTTGAGAACTACTGTTTTATCTCTGCCTTTCAGCCAAGAGACTGCTGATGTACTGAATGGTGAATTCAACAAACGATGCAGGTGATGGTAATGACTTTGATTGTTATTATTTTTGCTATCTATAAGCCAAGCCAAGAACAATTTCACCATCCTATTATCACAGTAAACATAACTCAGCTCTCTGAGATCAGGGGTTCTTGGAGCTTTTAACAGGGAGATTTGATTATCTGGTCCAGCCGTTGTCTTTGTGTAGAAAAGGTATTTATTCCCCTCTTACTGCAAGGCTCAGAGAGGTAAATTGTCGTGTTCATGGTTACACAGCTGTTAACAGCAGTACCAGGACCAGAACCTTGGCCACTGGCCTCCCAGTGCTTTCCATTACCACAAAATTACTTTGTTTGATAGTCACTGTTCCCTTGTTGCTTTTAGAACAGCTTTCCCAGCAAATATCTACCTGATTTCAAACAATGAATATTCTTCTGTGGTCACTGGCTGAGAGGATTAGCACTTTCCATTAATGTCACTGCTCTTCAACCACTGTGTGTCCTTATAGAGCCAGCCAGCCATTTTCCAAGTATGTTAAAGTGTGAGTAGATTAGAGAGTATGGACATAGCAATACAAATCCATCTACACTTTTAGAAAACAAGTGTATGTTTCGTATTAAAGATAAACAAGCCTGGCTTCCTACAGCCTTTCGACTAAAAGAGATGGATCATGAGTCATCTCTCCCTACAGCAGTCAAGGTAACTACATAGCCAGAAATCTAACTAATTTGTAATACCTGTGTTGTGAAGTAGATTTTTTTTTTTTAAGCAACCTGCTCTGCAGTTCCCCATTCCTGAAAAGAGATGATATAGCTTTGAGGTTGAGTGGAATTGGATGGAACAGAGATACAAGGTAGACTTAAAGACTTTATATATGGAGACAGTATGGTTAAGAGTAGAGTTCCTGGCTGGGTGTGGTGGCTCACGTCTATAATCCTAGCACTCTGGGAGGCCGAGGCAGGAGGATCACTCGAGGTCAGGAGTTCAAAACCAGCCTGAGCAAGAGCAAGACCCTGTCTCTACTAAAAATAGAAAGAAATTAATTGGCCAACTAAAAATGTGTACAAAAAATTAGCCGGGCATGGTGGCACTTGCCTGTAGTCCCAGCTACTCGGGAGGCTGAGGCAGGAGGATCGCTTGAGCCCAGGAGTTTGAAGTTGCTGTGAGCTAGGTTGATGCCAGCCACAGCACTCTAGCCCAGGCAGAGTGAGACTCTGTCTCAAAAAAAAAAAAAAAAAGAGTAGAGTTCCCCCACTAATTTTTTTAAATGTTTCTAGAGATCATACTTTTTAAGAGGGTGTGGACCAATAGCGAGCCTTACACTTATAAGAGCCCGTTGAAACTGCAATCTAAGACAGAGGTCTGACTCAGAAACAACAATTTTTCTGACAAACTATTTTTCACTCACTAAAGTTATGTCCATACAATACAAAAACAACTGAATAAGTGTTCGGCTTAGGAAACCTAGTTGAATTTACTGGAAGAAAAGGAAAATAACAATCTCTCGAACTGAAAATCAAAGTTATTTGGCATTATGTACAATAGACCAAAACACTGGTATCAAAATTTTCCACTTTTGGCTGGGCTAGGATCAAGCCTGTAATCCTAGCACTCTGGGAGGCTGAAGCGAGAGGATACCAGTCTGAGCAAGATCGAGACCCTGTCTCTACTAAAAATAGAAAAAATTAGCAGGGTGTGGTGACACACACTTGTAGTTCAGCTACTCTGGAGGCTGAGGCAGGAGGATCACTTGAGCTCAGGGGTTTGAGGTTGTTGTGAGCTAGGCTGATGCCACAGCACTCTAGCCTGGGCAACAGAGCGAGACTCTTGTGTCCAAAAAAAAAAATTCACTTTTTAATGGGTTGATATTTTATTGAAATACCTAACTACTTTTATTTTTGTCATTTGAGTGAATTCCACCAATTCTGGATCTGTTTTGGTGTTATGCAGACAAACCCCACCCATATAAACAGGTATATGTGATGTAGTTTTTTTTTTTTTTTTTTTTTTTTTTATACATATTCAAACTTTGTGGGCCAGGCTAGAGTGATTGCCGTGGCATCAGCCTCAAACTCCTGGGCTCGAGCAATCCTCCTGCCTCAGCCTCCCGAGTAGCTAGGACTACAGGCATGTGCCACCACGCCCGGCTAATTTTTTCTGTATATATATTTTTAGTTGGTCAATTAATTTCTTTCTATTTTTTTAGTAGAGACGGGGTCTCGCTCAGGCTGGTTTCGAACTCCTGACCTTGAGCGATGCGCCCACCTCGGCCTCCCAGAGTGCTAGAATTACAGGCGTGAGCCACCACGCCCGGCCCCAACCTGAATATTCTTTATCACACATTCCTGAAGGGGGGATTATTAGGTCAAAAGTTGTGACCCTTTCAAAGTCCCCAGACCAAGCTGCCTTCCAGAGGTGTTGGCCAGGGGACAGTCCCACCAGCTGTGCACAAGATGCAAGGGCCACTCCTCTGATTTCTCCTTGGAGGTGGTAAACCTTTGGGGACGTCAGGATAGATGGATGGATGGATTGACTAGGTTGTTTTTGTTTTGTTTTGTTTTAATTGCCAGAAGTTATTCAGGGCCAAGCTTGTAAGGGTCCCAGGACTTGGAGGCCAAAGCTAGTTATAATTCAGAAATCGTGCAAAGAGGCTGAGCTTTGGAGCGTGGCAGCGTCAGGTGGCCTTGTGCATGTCACCTGGGTCCTCCTCTGTCAGCTTTGAGAAACAGCTCCGATGTCACCTGAGCGGTGTTAAGGCGATGCGCACACGCTTGGGGCTTCAGTCCCAGCTCCACTTCTCCCTGTCTGGAGAGTCTGGAGTCATGTGGGCTCCTTGGTCTCAGTTTCTCTGTGTAATGGGTGCAATGTGATCACTGCTCTCGGGGCGTGGAGAGATCACACGGGCTGCTGCGTTTGGCCAGCCGTGTGCATTGGATCAGCATGAACTGTGACTAGGATGCAGATTAGATTCTGGGGCAGCAAGCATCAGGGTGCCAGCTCAGTGATGGGTACACAGGTGGTGCTCACTGGTTACACAGTGGCTGCCGTGGTTAGGATTCTCGGGAAGGAGAGTCCAGAGGGTCGAGGCGCTCCGTCTGAGTGCATTTTAGGGCGGTGGCCGTGTGCGTGTTACAGAACTAGCACCCGGATCGCGTGTGCCCACAGACATACTGCACCAGAGCGCGGCCTGTGCGCATGCGCCGTACCAGCTAGGCCTGCAGCCGCGGCCACTCGGGCACCCTGGACACTTAGAAGGGGGCCCAGGCCTTCTGTGCCGGCACCCAGAGGCCCCCACGTGGTTGCGAACCCAGGCCTGGCCCTTCCCCCTCAGCCGCTGTCCTTGGCAGCTCCTGTGTCCCTGCACACGGCCCGGGCACCCATGCGGTGGCTTTGCCTTGACTTAGCTGGACGGGCAGGCGGGGCGGCAGCTGGGACGCTGGCCCGCCCGCCCCTCCTTCCCTGCTGCTGTGTCCCTGCCCCTCGCCCTCCTGCCTGCACGCTGGGCAGCTGGCGTGGGGTCCCCTGCCGCCGCCACCGCTGCTGCCGCTTCCTCTGCTGCTGCCACCCCAACCCTGCAGGGCTCGCCTATCCGGGGACTGGGCGGGGACAGGGGTGGGGTGGGATGGGATGGGAGGCCAGAGGAGTGTGGAGGGGACAGGGTGCGGGGATCAGGGACTTGGGGAAACGGGGTGGCGGTGGCGGGGGACTGGGGGCGGTGGCTGTGAGGAGGTCCTTCCTTCGGACCCGGCTGGGCCCAGAAGGGTGTTCCTGGAGGGGGTGGCTGGGTCCCCAGTGTCTTGGGGCAGTGGGAGCCAAAGTTGGTTCTGACCCCCACCCCCTCCCCTCTGCCTCCTTCCCCTGACCAGATCCCGGCAGCAGCTCCACTGAAGGGCCCAGGCCCCTCCTCGTCCCCGTCACTACCTCACCAGGCCCCTCTGGGAGACAGCCCCCACCTGCCCTCCCCACATCCCGCCCGGCCCCCCTCCCGGCCCCCCTCCCGCCCCCACTCTCGCCCTCCCTCCCAGCCCCAGAGTGTGTCCCGCCCACCCTCAGAGCCGGCCCTGCACTCTTGCCCCCCGCCCCAGCCCCCCCCTACTCTGCCTGGCATCTTTGTCATCCAGAACCAGCTGGGCGTCCCCCCACCAGCAAGCACCCCGGCCCCCACTGTGCCAGGCCCGCCCCAGCCCCCCCTGCGGCCCCCCTCCCAGCCGTCCGAGGGGCCGCTGCCCCCAGCCACCCACCTCCCTCAGGCCTCCACTGCCTCCGCTGTGGCATCCTCCTCCGAGACGTCCTCCAGGTTGCCAGCCCCTACGCCGTCCGACTTCCAGCTCCAGTTCCCACCCAGCCAAGGGCCCCACAAGTCCCCCACGCCCCCGCCGACCCTCCACCTGGTCCCCGAGCCCGCAGCGCCCCCCCCACCGCCTCCTCGGACCTTCCAGATGGTGACCACCCCCTTCCCAGCGCTGTCCCAGCCGAAGGCTCTTCTCGAGAGATTTCACCAGGTAACCGGAGGCAGCGACCGGCAACTGCCCGCCCCTCCGCAAGCCCCTGCCCTCCGCCCTCTCCGTCACATCGCAGTCCCTCCCGCGTCCGGCTTTCCGTTCAGCCCAGCCCTGGCACGCCTGCGCCCCCCACCCCTCAGCCACCTGTCCCCTCCTCAGGTGCCGTCCGGAATCATTCTCCAGAACAAGGCCGGGGGCGCCCCCGCCACCCCGCAGACCTCCGCCAGCCTGGGGCCCCTCGCCAGCCCCGCCGCCTCCGTGCTGGTCAGCGGCCAGGCCCCGTCTGGGACCCCCGCCGGCCCCGGCCATGCCCCTGCCCCGGCACCCATGGCCACCGCAGGTAGGGGAGAGGTGGGTGGGCCGCGGGCTGGCAGCAGGGAGGACGGGCTGGGGCAGAGCTATGGGTCACGCGAGCTGGGGCATCACCCAGACCTCAGGGGACCGAGGGAAGGTGCAGAAGGCAGGGCTGCCTCCCCGGCTCTGAGGGGGCCAAAGGGCAGGAGAGTGGAGGGAGCAGGATTGGGGCTCACGACTGAGGAGGGGCCTTCGTGCCAGTGACCCTGGGCCCTGTCCCCCACCTCCGCACTCACACCCCCAGGCCTCCCTCCTCTGCTTCCTGCCGAGAACAAAGCTTTTGCCAGCAACCTCCCAACCCTGAGTATGGCCAAGGCCGCCTCGTCCGGGCCAGGGAAGTCCTCCGGGCTGCAGGTAAGAGGCCCTCAGAGCAGGGGTTAGGGCAGGACCCGGATGTCATCAGGGAGCCGGGACAGGGGCGGCAGTGCAGGGAGACACCAAGAAGAAGGGGAGGGGATGCAATAGCAACGCCAGACAGAGGCAGCCGAGACCCCAGGACAGCCACACAGGGACAGGAGGGGCAGGTGAGACCAGACAGGTGGGTGGAGATGGCAGAGGCCCTGGGATGCTGGACAGGGACAGACGGGCACCCAGACTGCTGGGTGACAGCATGAGAGTTAGTCACCGAGACAGGAGGAGAGACAGGGTTGAGGCTACAAGATGACCAGCTGAGGACAGGAGAGGTGGGTACCGGAGGGGACAGTCGGATGAGAGACAGGGAGGCCACGCCGAGAACGGAGGGCGAGCAGCGGGGAGACTGAGGCAGAGGCCGCCTGTGGGACGCAGGGGGATGGGAAGACAAGTAAAGGGCGGAAGGTCGGAGGGCGCAGGAACCAAGAAGTTGGGAGAGACTCAGACAGCAGCTGTGCTCAGGCCAAGAGGGGAGACCGCAGACAAAGGGGGGAGTCACGAAGAGATTTGGGGCAAAATGAGGTGAGCCCAGGGCGGCAGAGGAGAGGGACCACACAGATCGGAGTTGCGGGCGTCAGAAGAGACAGGCCACCTGACACGGAGCGCGAGACGCACAGAGAGCAGCCCCTGGCAAGGGAACGGAGGGGACGCAGGTGGCGGGCGCCCAGGGCTGCGCCTGCCTGTCACCCTCTCCTCCCCTGCAGGTTTAGTTTGATGGGCATGGGATCCCGCAGCTGGGGCTAGGCCCCCACCCGGGTGAGATGTCTTTGTCCCAGGCTGGAGGGAGAGAGAGGGTCAGGGCGCCGGGGAAAGGCGTCCCTGTCGCAATGCCACTCACCTGCCTCTCTCCCCCCAGTATGACAGCAAGCTGAGCGGCCTGAAGAAGCCCCCCACACTCCAGCCCAGCAAGGAAGCCAAGTGAGTCGCCGCACCTCCCCTGCACCCCAGCCTGCGCCTTTGTGGGGGCATGGGGACCACCCTTCAGACGCGGGTCGGGCAGGCCTGAGTGGCGATCCCAGCTCCAACCCTGGGTAGCTGTGCGGGTTCCCTAGGACCCTCGGTCTCCTCCTCCACCACGAGTGTGAATTTCACACAGCGCATAGGGGCTGCTGGTCTTTAGCAGAGGGTGGAGTTGGGTTTATCTGGTGGGAGAGACGCAATAGAGACACGGGCTGTGACACGGCCATGATGGACAAAAGCAGACCAGAAAGAACAGATCTCACCAACCAGCCACAACCAGCCTCTCTCCCTGGGAAGCTACTCCCAGGCCAGGCAGGGGCAGGCAGAGGGAACTGCACAGGCTCTGTCTCTTTCTCTCTCCTGTGCTTTGGAGACGGGTGACTTCACTTTACCTCCCTGGGCCTCAGTTTCCTCTTCTGCGAAATGGGGGTAATGACAGCATCTGCTTCCTTTGGTTGTGGCCAGGGATTCAGTGAGATGCGCTAGCTTCCCAAGTGTTCCTTTTCCCTCTACTGTCCTGTGCAGCTGTGGCCTGGGGCTGGCGGTCCAGCACGCTGGGTTCTTCCTGGCCCTCACCTGGGCTGTGTGTGTGCGGTCTCCCCCCACCCCACCCCTAGTTTCCTGGAGCATTTGCACAAACATCAGGGCTCAGTCCTGCACCCCGACTACAAGACAGCCTTCCCCTCCTTCGAGGACGCCCTACATCGCCTCTTGCCCTACCACGTCTACCAGGGTGCTCTCCCCTCCCCCCACGACTACCACAAAGGTGAGGCCTGCGGGGCGGGGGACTGTGAGGGGTGGAGACCAGCGCATGCGCGCTGGAGCACCCCAGCATCTCCGCCCCTGTGTCTCTTCTTTCTCGCAGTGGATGAGGAGTTTGAGACGGTCTCCACGCAGCTGCTGAAACGCACCCAGGCCATGCTCAATAAATACCGTCTCTTGCTCCTGGAGGAGTCCCGGGTAGGGTCAGAGTCGCCTTCCTCCCCCGCTGGGACCCTGCCCTTTCCCCTGCCCGCTCCTCTTAGCCTCGGGAAGGTGGCTGGGAGGGAGGCAGGTGGTCACATCGCAGGGACAGTTTGAAAGCTGCTCGCATCCCCCCTGCCCGGGTCGCTGGCGTCCCCTTCCCCTTCCTTGCGTGTTCACTTGCCCATTTCTCTTCTCCCCCCGCGCCCCCCAGAGGGTGAGCCCCTCAGCGGAGATGGTAATGATCGACCGAATGTTCATTCAGGAGGAGAAGACCACTCTTGCCTTGGATAAACAGCTGGCCAAGGAGAAGCCAGGTGAGAGGGGAGGGGAGGGAGAGGTGTCCCCACCCCACCGGGCAGCAGAATTAGGTTGGGGACAGGAGTGGGTGCGCGGCCTTACCTTACCCCGCCACTAGGCGGCGCCCGAGCCGCTCCTTCCTTCCTGGACCTCCCGCCAGACCAGAGCCCTGCTTTTGTCTTCCCCCGCCACGTCATGTCACCGTGGGTCCCTTTCATCCCCTCCATCCTGGGATGGGGAACATTCTGCCACCCCCAGGGGCACAGAAAAACAGGAGAGGGGCGCTTGCTTCAATTTTGCACCTGAGGTGTCTCAGCTGCTGGATTTAACAAAATACCCCTTAGCCCGCATCCAATCCAGCCGCCTCCAGCGCTTCCCTTAAGAAATAAATGGCCCCTGCTGTCCACCCTCAGACCTGTACCTTCATGCTGTTTATCCTGGAGCCCCGGACCTTTTTTTTTTTTTTAAGTAGTCATTGGTACTTAAAGGAGAAATCGGTGCAAAGTGGGGGCATGGCGAAGGAGGGGCGGGGGCGATTCTTAAATCTCAGGGTGGGAGAGGCAGGACAGTTTGCTGGTTAGGGGCACAATTTGGAGTCAGACCCTCTGGTTCCAATCCTGGCTCTGCTATTTGCTGTGTGGCCTTGGGCAACTTACTTAACCTCTCTGTGCCTCGTGTTCTCGTCTGCAAAGTGGAGGTTGTAGCACCAGTTTATAATCCCTTACCTAAAATGCTTGGGGCCCTATATGTTCTGGATTTTTATTTTTTGCTTTTAGAAAGGTGATGAGCTGCCTAGACAGTGTCTTCTGATTAACCCGTGGTGGGCATGAGAGGCACTCTGGGATCAAATTATAAATATTTCTGCAGTGGAACAGATGGGTGTCCCGACTAACTGGGATAAATCAAGACCATAAATAACCTCATGTCATTTCACACCGGGTTTTGCCATCACATGAGATACCGCCCCCCGCCCCTTTTCTTTAATGTATATAGAGAGCGCGCTGTCCAAGAGAACTTTCTAGGTGCTTAAATGTTCCGTGTCTGCGCTGCTCAGTTCAGGAGCTACCGGCCAGTGTGGCCCCCATGACCGAGGAATGGAACTTTTTGTTTTATGTTCTTTTAATTCGTTTAACCCTAACTGAGCCCCTCGTGGCTAGTGGCCACCGTGTCAGACAAAACGGTCTTAGAGTCGGGGGACGCGGGGATCTCCGGCCAGGGTGGCGCCCGGCAGCGTGTCCCGAGGATCTGGGGGGCGGAGGGCGGGAGCTGCCCGCACCCTCATCCCGCTCCTCACCCGCGGGTTTTCCGTGCCCCGTTCTGCAGATGAGTACGTGTCTTCCTCGCGCGCTCTCGGCCTCCCTGTGGCCGCCTCTTCCGAGGGCCACCGGCTCCCAGGCCACGGCCCGCCGCCGGCCTCCGCGCCCGGGGCCTCCGCGCCGCCCCCGCCGCACCTGCCCACCAAGCTCGTGATCCGGCACGGCGGGGCGGGCGGCTCCCCGTCGGTCACCTGGGCCCGGGCGTCCTCCTCCCTGTCGTCCTCGTCCTCCTCCGCCGCCGCCTCGTCGCTGGACGCCGACGAGGACGGGCCCATGCCCTCCCGCAACCGCCCGCCCATCAAGACCTACGAGGCCCGGAGCCGCATCGGCCTCAAGCTCAAGATCAAGCAGGAAGCCGGGCTCAGCAAGGTCGTGCACAACACGGCGCTGGACCCCGTGCACCACCCGCCGCCGCCGCCGCCCGCCGCGCTCAAGGCGGCCGAGCCCCCGCCCCGGCCCCCGCCGCCGCCGCCGCCGCCCGCCGCGCAGATGAACGGCACCGTGGACCACCCGCCGCCCGCCGCCCCGGACCGCAAGCCGCCCGCCGCCCCGCACTGTCCCCGCCTGCCGCTGCGCAAGACGTACCGCGAGAACGTGGAGGCCCTGGGCGCGGGCGCCGCGGAGGGCGCGGGCAGCGGCAGGGCCCGGGGCGGCAGCCCGGCGCCGCTGCCCGCCAAGGTGGACGAGGCCACCAGCGGGCTCATCCGCGAGCTGGCCGCGGTGGAGGACGAGCTGTACCAGCGCATGCTGAAGGGCGCCCCGCCGGAGCCCGCGGCCGGCGCGGGCCAGGGCGCGGGCGGCGGGGACCCCGGCTGGGAGGCGCCCGCGCTGCCCCCCGCCAAGCGGCGCAAGTCCGAGTCGCCCGACGTGGACCAGGCCAGCTTCTCCAGCGACAGCCCCCAGGACGACACGCTCACGGAACACCTGCAGAGCGCCATCGACAGCATCCTGAACCTGCAGCAGGCCCCCGGCCGGACACCCGCAGCCCCGTACCCCCACGGCGCCCCCGCGGCCGTCACGCCCGCCTCCCCGGCCCCCCTGCACAGGCCCGAGGCCTACCCGCCCTCCAGCCGCAACGGCGGCCTCGGCGCCAGGACGTTGAACAGATAACACCCGCTGGTCTTCCCTCCGCGTCCCTCGCCCAGTGCGGACGCCAGGGCAGCTGGGCGTGCGACCTCAGCCTCCCGGGGACTCGAGCCGGGGATCCCCTGACAGTTTTTCTTGCCTAAGTTATTTGAGTCACAAAGGCCTCCTTCCCCGCCTCCTGCTTCAGCCGGGTTGTTGGGGGGTGGGGTTGGTGGCTTGGATGTAGGGGAGGGGGCTATAATGTAAAATGTCCCCCCTGCCAAACGAGGGGCAATCCGGTGTGCCGGTTCGTGTTTCCTCCCACTTCCAGGCACACTCCGCCCCGCTGTCCCGGGGACACGTGTGTGTGTTTGCCAGGGGTGGGGGCACCTGGTTGGTCTCACTGCTCCAGGTACTGGTCTTGTCTGTGTGGCTTCGCGGATCACGCGTGCGGGGCACTGGGCGGTGGGAGGTCCCTCCATAGGAGCCCGGCCTCTCCACACTGGCCCGTGGGCCATAAAAGGAAACCAGAGAGGGGGCGGTGGGAGCCAGCCTCCCGGAGCTGTGCCCTCGGGTGTCTGTGTCCTGGTCGCACCCGCGCCCCCGCCGCGTGGCCCGTGTTTCCGTCTGTGTGCGCGCTCGAGTGAGTGAGAGAGAGAGAGAGGGTTTCAAACGCTCCTGTCCCTCGACTTTGAAATCTGAGCAAAACAAGAAATCGGGGCCTTCCTCCCCCCCCACCCCCCACAGCCAGCCAGTCTTCCCTGTCCCTCCCGCCTCCGGCCGCCCGCGCCACATTTTGAAATCTTGGAGACAAAACTAGTACTGTAAGATAAATTTTTTTGTACTGTATTTATTGTGTATAACAATTTTTTAAAAGAAGAATTCTGTACATTTAGAACTCTTGTAAATTAAAAACCGATCCTTTTTTTAAAACTGTCCTCCTGCGCCCTTGGCCCCATTGCTTTCGGGTGTTTCAGGGGTGGCGTTTGGAGTCCCCGGGTTGGGGCTATGTCAGTCTCCTAGGGCTGCTGGGACGAGGTCACAGGGGGGCTTAAAACAACAGACATTTACTCTCTCCCAGTCCTAGAGGCTTGAAGTCTGGAAACAAGGTGGCAGTAGGGCCACCCTCTAAGAGGTGAGGATCCTTCCTTTCCTGTCCCCGTTTCTGGTAGCCCCAAGTGGACCTTGGCTTGTGGCTGCATCTCTCCACTCCGGCGTGACCTCGGGCTAACGTGGTTCCGTCTGTAGAGACCGTATTTCCAAATAAGGTCACAGTCATAGGTACTAGGGGTTAGGACATCAGCATATCTTTTTTTAGGGGGGACACGACCCATGACAGTAAGGGTGTGGATAAGGCAGCTGCTAGTCCCCAAGTGTGGAATGGCACCCCTTTCTCCTGGGCCCAGAATTTGGAGAGCAGAGCATGAGCTTGGTTTTAGTCACCTCTCACACGTTCAGTGAGTGCCTTGTACAGTGAGTAACCTGCCCAACTGCACATTGAGGCCCTCAGGATCAGCTGGGAAGGGAAGGCTTCGTTGAGAAGGTGACATTTGAGCACAGACAGGCATGAACTGAGGGACGGATCTTTGGGGGAAGAGCATCCAAGGCAGAGGGAACAGCTAGTGCAAAGGCCCTGAGGCAGGAGCTCACCCGGGAGTGTTGAGGAACAGCGAAAAGGCCAGTGTGGGCCCAGTGAGAGATGGGGAGAGGTCTGGAGGTGAGGACAGAGAGGGAACAAAGGGACCTTAATCTGGAGGACCTTGTGCTCCGCGAGGATGACTGCTCTTACCTGAGAGGCCAGAGCCACCGAGGGTTCTGAGCTGATTTAGGTTCATCAGCGCCCTCTGGTGGCCTCGGGGGGAAAGACAAGGGGACGAGGGCAGAAACCGAGGGCCACCAAGTCGTCGGTGGGTGGTGACGGCGCTTGGACCTGGGTGCTGTGCCCGGTTCCTCTGCAGGCCCCTGGGCGTGCTTGTGGGTGGGAAGCCGGTATATGGAGTCTAAGACGCTTGGACCGTTCCCCTTCCCAGCTCTGGACCATCCATGTGTGAAATAAAGCACTGCAGGGATATGGCAGTTCTTAACATCGTTGGGTCACAAACTCCTGGCGCTCTCCCGAAAGACCCCTCGTGGCTAGGCACAAAGGTGTGCCCATGATTGCTACGAGCTCTGGGGTCAGTTCTGGAAGGTCGACTGCACGCACCTGGACAGAGGAACAGCAGTGACTAACGCGTTTGAACACGTGACCACGTGGGTACCTTATTTGGCCCTTGGGCAGCTCTGTGTGGGAACCAATAGCCCCATCTTGCAGGTGAGGAAACTGATGCCCAAAAGACGCAGTCAGTGGCGGCTGGGCCACGTCCTCCACCTGTGCACACCCTGCTTCCTGGAGGCCAGGCTGGAGCCAGGCCTTTACAAGCAGACCTTGGGGCAGCCAGAGCCCCCAGTCCCCCGCGGAGGACAAAACCGAGCTGCACGGTTAGGGCCCAACTTGGAGACCTGCTCCCAGCTCGCAGCAGCAGCGCAGGGGCTGTCTGTGGGGTCCCCTTGCCCACAGCTGAGCCATCCGGAAATGAGAGAGCCACTGATGGTGACCTCCTGGCCAATAGATTTTAAAATTTTGTTTTTAAAAAATTGCCATAAAACATGCATAATGTGAAATTTGCCATTTTAGCCATTTTTGAGTGTACAGTTCAGTGGCATTAAGTCCCATGCTCGGGCAACCATCATCACTATCCATTTCCAGAACTTTCTCATGACCCCAAACAGAAAATCTGTGCCCATTTAACCCTAACTCTCCCCCTGCCAGCCTCTGGCAACCACCATTCTACTCTCTGTCTCTGTGAATCCGACCACTCTGGGGACTTCCAACTGAGAGGGAACCCTACTGTGTGTGTCCTTTTGTGACAGGCTTATTGCACGTGGCGTGATGTCTTCCAGGTCCGCCCGTGTCGTAGCGCGTGTCAGAATTTCTCCACTCAGATCTGGCAGATGAGGAAGGAGGGAGCTAGAAAAAAAATATGAGATTGTGCCTTGGGGAGGGGCCCAGTGGCTGCAAGGGCATCAGGAAGGTTGGCGACAACCCAGGACAGATCTTGGGGACTCCCCGATTCAGACAGCAGGGACACAGGAGACAAGACCGCAGCCCCCGTTATTCGGGGCTCAAATTGCACTCAGTGACGCAGGGTAGTGTAGACAAGGAGCTTTCTCACTCCCTACGCCCCTTCCTAGAATGATGTCTTTAAATGCAGCAAAAAATAAGCCCCACAGGATTATAAAGGGAACCAATTATACGGAAATACAGTTATCAGTGTATTTAAAAAAAACACACAAATTTGTGACCCAGTAATGTGGTGGGCTGCTGTATCAACGCATGACTTCGGAAGAGCTGGCCGTGTCAACAGTCACTGGAAATCTCTGCAACCTATGCCGCTTGAGAAGAACATCGCGATTCCTCTGGGTGACAGTGACACAGGTCCCACTGACGCTCCTGTGCTTCGTTGCTGACCTTCATGGTTGAAGGAAAGAAACCTCGAATTTCAGTGAAAACTCTAGAAGTCATTTTTTTTTCCCCCATCCAAGTTCATGGTAGAAATGAAAGCAGACAGCTTGGGCTCAATTCCTCGTTCTTCTTCTACTCCTTGAGCAAGACTCTACTTCCCTGGACCTCAACTTCCCTATCTGAGAAATGGGAAGAATAATAACAGGACTTCCCCTCCTAGGGGGAAGGGAGATGATTTGGGACAAGGTTGTAGGACAGAGCCTGTCTCCTAGCAGCAATAACAGTACTGTTAGTTTGGCTAAGCTCCAGGTCTTTCTACATTATCTATACACACATTGTATACCAGCTTCATTGAGATATTCTTTCCTTGGGAAGCTCACATTCTAGTGCAGGAGATTGAAAGGAAGTAACCTACGTAGACTGGCCGATGGTAACAAGTGCTAAGAAGGAAAATAAAGTAAGGACAGGGGACAGGAATGTCAGGGCTAGGTGAGGACATCAGAGTAGGCCTCTTTGAGGAGGTGCCATTCAGGCAAAGACTGAGAGAAGTGTTCTTGTGGGTAACAGAGAAAGACCCATTTCATAGATGGGGAAACTGAGGTGCAGAGAAGCAAAGTCACCTCCCTGGGCTTCTCTAGCAAGTAGCAGGGCCAGGATTTGACTCAAGGCCTTGTATGCTCTGAGTCCCAGAGGTGCAGGAACCTAGAGGAAAAACCAAGCTCTGTACTGGGATCATCCAAGAGCTGATTTTCTTTCTTTTTCTTTTCTTCTTTTTGTTGAGACAGAGTCTCGCTCCCTGGCCCGGGCTAGAGTGCCGTGGCGTCAGCCTAGCTCACAGCAACCTCAAACTCCTGGGCTCAAGCAATCCTCCTGCCTCAGCCTCCCAAGTAGCTGGGACTACAGGCACATGGCTGGCACGCCTGGATAACTTTTTCTATTTTTAGTAGAGAAGGGGTCTCGCTCTTGCTCAGGCTGGTTTCGAACTCCTGACCTGAGCGATCCTCCCGCCTCGGCATCCCAGAGTGCTGGGATTACAGGTGTGAGCCACCGCGCCCAAGGGCTGATTTCCTAGGCACCTGTGCGGGCCAGGAGCAGCGCCAAGCCCCGAACATCTCTCCGGCTTTTCTAAATTCACGTCTCTGGGTTTGGGTGTCTCATGTGTAAAATGAGGATCACAGTACCTAGTTCTCCAGGAAATTCTGAAGATTTGAGGAGATAATGCGCGTCAGGAGCTCAGAGCGGCGCCTGCTCTAGTAGGAATAGCTCAGCCAGCGTCAGGGGTTTGGTCAGCAAATATTTACAGAGCCTGCGCGGTGAGTCAGGTGTCATGGTAGGTGCTGAGTGCACAACAGGGACCCACAGTCAGAAATCCCTGCCCTAGTGGGGCTCGTGTTCTCGTGAGAGAGACTGTCGCCTAAGCAGAGAAAGGTAGAATATGTCACATGGTTGTAAGGACTGTAGAGCTCAAAAAAGCAGTGATAAGGGGTAGGTGGTGGGTGCTACATCAGACAGGGAGATCGGGGAGGGCTGCTTCAAGGAGGTGACATTTGAGGCCGGTCGTGGTGGCTCACGCCTGTAATCTTAGCACTCTGGGAGGCCAATGCAGGAGGATCGCTGGAGGTCAGGAGTTCGAGACCAGCCTGAGCAAGAGTGAGACCCCCATCTCTACCAAAAATAGAAAAAATTAGCCGGGCATGGTGGCGCATGCCTGTAGTCCCAGCTACTCTGGAGGCTGAGGCAGGAGGATCGCTTGAGCCCAAGAGTTTGAGGTTGCTGTGAGTCAGGCTGATGCCACGGCACTCTAGCCTGGGCAAAAAAAAAAAAAAAAGGAGGTGACATTTGAACAGAGACCTGAGGGAGGGTAAGGAGTGAGGCATGTGGGTTCCTGGGGGAAGAGCAGCCCAGGCAGAAGGAACAGCAAGTGCAAAGGTCCTGAGGTTGAAGGGTTGCTGGTGTGTTTGAGGAACAGCGAGGGGGCCAGTGTGGCTGAGCTAGAGAGGGGAGTGTGGGCAGGTCGCGCTGGGCCCTGTGGGCCACAGTGAGGCCTTTGGCTTTTACTCTGAGCCAGAGGGGAGCCAGGGAGGATTGTGGGCAGCGGAGTTTCATGAACTCACGTTTAAAATTATTATTATTATTGCTGCTGCTGCAGCTGTTTTTGTTAGTCCCATGAGAAGAAGGGAGACCGAGATCCGGTGGTGGCCCAATGCCGAGGAGGAGGCGGAATTCGAACCCCAGACTGCAAGCCCGCTCTCCCGCCAGCCTCGCGGGGGCGTCCTCCCCACTGCCCACCAGGGGGCGCCGGAGGCCGGGCGCGCGGTTTGGGGGGGGGGCGCCTCGTCCCGCCCCCCGGCCGCTGCCGCCCGCCTCCCGGCCCGGCCCCACCCGGCTCAGACCGCTCCGGACCCTCCGCCGCTCAGGCCGCTCCGCGGGCGCCTCGGATCCCCGCGGGACCCCGCCCAGCGCGCCCGCCGGTGAGTGCCGCGGACCGCAGCCGTGGTTCCCCGCCCCGACCCCGACCCCCGCCCGACCCCCGCCCGACCCCGAACCCGGACCCCCGCCCGACCCCGACCCCGGGCCCCCGACCCCCACCCCGAACCCGGACCCCCACCCGACCCCGAACCCGGACCCCCGCCC
>CAUYPO010021560.1:0-63376 GCA_963574435.1 Cheirogaleus major | reverse complement strand
GCCTGTAGTCCCAGCTACTTGGGAGGCTAAGGCAGGAGGATGGCCTGAGCCCAGGAGTTTGAGGTTGCTGTGAGCTAGGCTGATGCCATGGCACTCTAGCCCAGGCAACAGAGTGAGACTCTGTCAAAAAAGAAAGAAAGAAAGAAAGAAAGAACGAAAGAAAGAAAGAAAGAAAGAAAGGAAGGAAGGTAGGAAGGAAGGAAGGAAGGAAGGAAGGAAGGAAGGAAGGAAGGAAGAAAATATATAAAGCTTTATGAATTCATAGAGAAAAAGGCATAGTCCCTTTCTTTACGAGTTGATCACCTAGCAGGGAAGTTCTCCATAAAAACAGACACAGTATACTCATTCTGTGGTGACAGATAGCAAGGAAAGGAGTTTCCAGCAGGTGAAGCAGATGAAATGATGTTTGATGTGGGTTTGGCCCACAGAGAAGGGAGTGGATGGGGCTTCTAGGCAGAGAAGACAAAATTAGCAAAGGCAAGAAGGTGCAGAAAAGCATGGTGTGTTTGAGAACAAGAAAGCAGGCTGGAGATATGAGGATGACAGGTGCACTCAGGAGAGTGGAGGGTGGCAGGGTAAGGAATTGGGCTTAATAGTGTGTGTGTTGGGCGGCGGTGGAGATAAACAGTGGGCTCTTATTAAACAGTCACATTTGTGCTTTGGAAATACTGTCCTGGAAGCAGTGTGGAGGACAAGTGGGTGGGGAGAACAGGTCTGGGACACATCTTAGGAGCTCAAGGAAGAAAGGCAGTGGACCCAAAGGCTGGGTCATATTTTGTTCTGGGTCACAGAATGGCTTTGATGCATCTGGATGTGGGCAGTGCCTGCGAGGAAATCACAAAGGATCATTCCCGGTTGTCTGGTTCAGATGAGCTCCAGAGACATTACTTTCCTCTCTTCCCTCTCTTCTCCCGAGTATGCCTTATTTGGGCCGAGGTGGGATACGGCTATCTGCTTTTATAACGCTCATGTGAGATAACTCCGAAGCAGATGGTCTAGCAACACACTTTAAGAAACAGTGAGATGCTCAGGTGTGGTGGCTCACGCCTGTAATCCTAGCACTCTGGGAGGCCGAGGCGGGAGGATTGCTTGAGCTCAGGAGTTTGAGACCAGCCTGAGCAAGAGCAAGACCCCGTCTCTACTAAAAATAGAAAAATTAGCTGGGCATCGTGGCATACACCTGTAGTCCCAGCCTCCTTCCTGGGAGGCTGAGGCAGGAGGATGGCTTGAGCCCAGGAGTTTGAGGTTGCAGTGAGCTATGATGGTGCCATTTTACTGCGGTGACAGAGCAAGACTCTGTCGCAAAAAAAAAAAAAAAGAGTGAGTTCTTAGAAGCCCCATAAGAAATACTTAAAAATAAGCTTTTGCAATATAAATGTATTTATTGTTCACTAAACTGTACACTTAAAAATGGTAATGATGGTAAATTATATATATTATATATATACTTTACCTCAATAAAAGATAAATTAAAAACATTAAAAACTGTTCTATTAAAAAAAGAAGAAGAACATCACCCTAAATGTAGTATGTGTGCTTTTAATAACTGCTGTATTAAGACACAGATAAGAGGGGAAATGCATATTATGATTTAGCAAGCACGAGGAAGGGTGTGCTTCTTCCATTTTGATGTAGATATCTATGTGATAACTTTTTTAACCTTTAAAAGCAAATATAAATCTGAAAAAAAATAAACTTTTGCAAAACTTGTTTAAGAACTGTGTATTATTTAGAGACCGGCTATTAACCTTGGAGGGAATATATATATATAATTGTGAAACATACCAGTTCAGAAACAGGGAACATTGCCAGCATCCCAGGAATCCCCTTTTATGGCCCCTGTTGGCCACTACCCTCTTGTCCTGTTCCCTGCTGACCCCATCCCCACTAGCCTGTTGAAAAAAATTTGCAAATGAATAAGAAATAAAAGCAAATCTTCCTCTATTTTTCCCTTTCCAACTTAGTGTATATTTTCTTCACCTTCCTAGTCTGGTCAAGTTTTTTGGGATCCTGAAGCAGTCTTTAGTTTAATATATACAGTAGTAACAAAATTGTAATCTGGGCTGTCTTTAGCTTGAATTGTGTCTATATAAGCTAAGCTATGGTGGTTTATCAATTAATCACCTCTGTAACTTTTTGTAGCTTACACAGCTGGGAGCTTACAAAAGTCCATTTATCTTAAGAGAAGTATTTGGTTTTGTGTAAACAGTGGTGAGTACACCCTGAACCATTTAATGGGAGGGAAGAGAAAGGAAAAGGATGAATTGTTGAGCCTGGAATCTTAACATTGGCTTATTTAGATTCTTGGCCTCTTTAGAAACTTAAAGAGCTATTTAGTGGTCCTCTTCCTAAAGCTATAGTTTTTTTTTAACAGGCTGCTAGAATTGCTGGCTCCAGCCACCTCTGCTACATTCAACACTTTCATTCATCGAAGAAGGCAGTTGTGTAGAGAGAGGGTCTGCTTAAACCAAAGAGTGGATGACCCAAATGGTTGATCTAGTAGACGGAACCACATAGGAGAGTTTGGTTGGACAACAGAGCAGGTGTTAAGATTTGGAAAGATGGGAGAATTGGCAAGAAGGCAGCAGACTCCCAGCTCTGCCATCCTGAAGGCAGCTGGGCCCCACCTCTCCAAGTTCATGTCAAGGTTTACGAGGGTCAGTGTGTTTGTGCTGGCATTTTCACAAATTGCTCTGCTGTTGTTTTCATTAGTTTTATTCCAGCTGTTGCTCCAGGGACTTTCTGGCAGTCAGGACTTCCAGGCCAGCTCGGAATCCCTTGTTAATTGATTCAAGTCATGAAAAGGTGCCATCAAGGCTGCTTTGAACTCTTGCCTATTCCAAAGCTGGACAAATCTCAGGCATGCACCGTAGGAACACCAGTAATGAGACTCACACCTCCGAGTTTACAGCGCAGAATTTTGCCTGTTCAGGTGGTAAGCACAGGGGGGAGGTGCAAGCCCAGGGGAACCAGGTTTGAAGAGTAAATAGACCTTGAGAATGTGCTTCCTCCTGGGTCCTAAGCGAGGAAGCCAGGCTTGGGAGGAGGGTTCACAGCATTTCCGTCAAAGCCCTGCTGTTAAGAGCATCATGATGACCCAAATAAATTCACAGATATCTATTACTCCCTGTGTTTTCACTTCACACCAACTGTCCACAGATGCGACTCAGCTTGGGAGAAACTTGCCAAGAGGTCTCAGTGAGATTTTGCCTGTGAAGCTATTAGTTTTACCCCACTTCATAGAGAGAGGAATATAAAAGCAACCTCATGGAGGTCTAGGGAGAAGGGCCACCGCAGTCATCAGGATGTAACTTAACTGCTGCGTGTTGCTTTTGAAACACTTTCCTATTTCCTATTTATTATTTAAAAGCTATGGCAAAGGCATCGTCAACGGAGCAAAATATTTATTTGACTTTTGTGAAACATCCCCTGATAGTAGAGTTTTTAAAAAGTGTTACAGCAACTGTTGTGTGAAATTGCCTCCTGTCTCCTCCAGTATGAGGTATAATTAGACTGCCTTTCATTGATAAATTTTAATATTTTAAAATGAATCTAAGTGCAAGCATACCTCTTAAAGTTGTATCTTAAAGAAGGGGGTCCAGTACGTTGTTATTTGTTTAGCAAGAGAGATGAGTCACTAGTGGAAATCAGAAAACAGCGTGTTCAGAAGGCTTGGAAAGATTGTCTCAAAATGTGACCCTGGTGCAGGGCGTGGTGGGTGGGGAGTGGTGGCAGATGGAGGCAGAAGCCATAAATTAAAACAGATTTAAGAGTCATATCAACTAAATGCAAGCATAGACCTTGTTTGGATCCTGATTTGATCAAACCACTATAAAACAAACAAACAAACAAACAAACTGTGAGACAATTAGGGAAATAAGAACACTGACTAGATATTTGATGACATTAAGGGAATTTTTTTTAAATTTAGGTATTGTGGTTATGTTTTTTTAAAAGTTATCCTTTAGAAATACATATAATAGGTGAAGTATTTACAGATGAAGTGACATGATGTCTGAAATTTGTTTCTAAATAACCCAAAAGGTGAGGGTGAGGGTTAAGTGTATGGGGAGTAGGGCGGGATGGAGGAGAGGGAGGTAAGAGATGAAATAAAATTGGCCTTGAGCCTGACGCTTGTTGAAGATGGGTGATGGATACGAGAGTGATGTGTTCATTATGTTATTCTCTCTACCTCTGTATGTTGAAAATTTCTGTTACGCAAAGTTAAAAAGGAAAGACCTCCATGGGCTCGTACCTCTGACAGCTTTCTTTGGTATGGGAGGGAAAAGGTACTAAGGATTTCCTCTCAAGTTGGGTATGCAATTTTTACCTTTATTAAATTTGTAATCAGAGAAATCTCGCTGGGCGCTTTCTAACCTGATGATTCTTTGATTATATGATTCTGTGAGATTGTGATAAATTGATATACTGCTCATAATAATCATCAGCACTAGTTCTACATTGGGGCTGGAGCGAGGCAGGAAAGGAAGGGATGATTTCCTGAGTTTTTACTTCTATACAAGCAGAGACGTGGTCGGAATAGTTGTAAAGGGGTGGGGAGCTGCAGGACAACAGGATGTTATGCTTCTGGGCACTTATATTAACATGGGTGGGAGGGTAGTTATGGTTTGCATGGCAAAGCTCATTTTAAAGAAACTCTAATTTCAAAAATAGTTCATGCCTTCTAATCTATCACAACTGTATTATCATAGTTAGTTATGCATGCTGTGTAACTACCTCCAAACAAACATTTATTACTCACAGTCTCTAGGGATCAATCTGGGCATGGCCTTTGCAGGGTGGTTCCGGCTCAAGAGTCTTGCAAGGTTGCAGTCAGGGTGTTGTCTATACAACAGCCTAGATATTAAAAAAAAAAAAAAGCAAATTAAAAAAAAGAACAAACAAAATAGAAAAGAAAAAAACAAAAAAAACCCCAAAACAAAACAAAACAAAAAGTGTTGTCTGGGGCCGTGATCATATTAAAGCTCGACTGAGGGAGGACCTGCTTCCAAGTTCATTCGCGTGGCTATTGGCAAATCTGCTTCCAAGTCCACACGTGTGGATCTCGCCACAGGGCTGCCTCAGGACATGGCGGCTGGCTTCCCCAGAGCAAGTGAGCTCAGAGAGAGCATGAGAGAGAGCATCCCGTGGAAGCCGCACTCTTTTTATAACTTAATCTTGGAAGTGACAACTCATCTCTTCTGCTGTATTACGTTGTGTAGAAGTGAGTCACTAAATCTAGCTAGGGTGACCAACTCATCCTCATTTTTCCAAGACTTTCCTGCTTTTACCATTGAAAGTTTCACATTTGGGGACCTCCCTCAGTCCTTCCTGGGCAAACCAGGATGGTTGGTCAATCTCAAGTCAGTCTATACTCAAAGGGAAGGAGTTACACAAGGGTGTGAATACCAAGAAGTGGGGATTATTGGGGGCCACCTTGGAGGCTGCCTACCACAACCGTCTTTCTAAGATTTCGTTTTCATTATTCTTGAAAAAGAAGCCCTGGGAGCCATTTTATGGTTCATGTATATGCCTCGGTTTTTTAATGGTATGATAAATCATGTTAAAGTGAATTAAATAAATATATAAGCCAACTTTAGAAACAATTCCCTGGGGTGGGAGGGATTAATGAGATTTATTACATACATGTATGTTTTTTTTTCCTACGTGATCATTATTTCAAAGCAAATATGAATACTGGTGTATCAGTTCTATTTTTTGTTTTGATTTCTAGAATTCCTGGCCAGATTTATGACCTATATCCCTTAAACAAAAAGCTTTATTATATTGTAGATGACTTAGAATCCATAAAAGAGTAAAATGAAGTAACAAGAAAAACAGCTCAAGATTTTTGCTTATTTCCAGACATATTTTGGTGCTTTGTGTTTAACATGACAGTATTTCTAATGTACATATAATATTGAATCCTACTTTTCCCCATTGATGTTATCAACATTTTCTATCTTATTACAAATTCTTCATTGATGTGTGCTTTTTTTATGGCTATATATTTTTTTAAGTAAGAGGATGTACCATAATTTTCTTTCTATGTCTCCTGTGGCTGGGTATTTTAATTATTTTGAATTTTAGAACATATGTAGACATTTTAAACCCAGATTTGGAGTTGATCATTTTGATTCTGACTCAGAAAGAGAGCAAAAATATTCATTAATTCATTCACTTATTCATTCAAGCAATGAATATTTCTAATGCAATCTAACCTGAGCTGTGCACTATGTCCAGCGCTGAGGACATAGAAGAGAGAGAGAAGGACTTGTTTACTTTTTGAACTTCATGTAACTTAGAGGCTATTGGATCAGTAAAACGAAATGTCATTTCTTTCATCCACCACTGTGGGCTTTGTGCTCTGTTAGTGCCTTCTACTTATGGCTATCTGACCTCAGACACCTCTTGAAAATTATCTGTTTGTATACAAGTTTCTTCCACTATACTATGAGTTCCCTGAGGGCAAGGACCATGTCTCTGTTCACTCTTAAAGAAAATGAAATCAGTATTGATGGCATCCACTGTGCTAGGCCCTCTGCTATGTCCTGGTGGAGAAAGCTGAGATGATCTCTGCTTTCTTGGAGCTTCCAGTTTGGTGGGGAGACAGACCTTAGACAAGCAAACACACAAACAGGGTTACAAATTGTGGTAAGTACCATGAAGGAGATAAAGGGTGAGGATAACATGAAAACCCAGTTAAGATGAGTTACGAAGGAAGGCCTGTCTAAGGAAGGGCATTTGAGCTGGGACTTGGAGGAAGAGGGCCAGGCATGCATGTGAGGGCCAGGCATTGGAGGTGATGCCTGGCCCTGGAGCTAAGGGTGATCCAGGCAAAGGGGACAGAGTGTGCAAAGGCCCTGAGGTAGCAAAGGGATTAGAATATTCAAGGAACTGAAAGGGGGCAATGTGATGCCAGTGGTGTGGGGAAGGAGAGCATGATGGGAGGTGAAAACTGAGAGGTATGTAGGAGAGCTAAGTGGGACTTTCTAGGAAAAGTTAAGGATTTTGAATTTTATCCTAAAGGCAGTGGTATGCCATGGTAAGGATTGTAGGCAAAGAAGAGATATTGCCTTTGTCTGGTTTTTTCCAGAAGACTAAGTCAAAGTAGTCTCTTTGGAGATGGTATAAGGAAGCGTCAATAGAAGAGGGGGGGATTGAGTCAGTGAAGGACGTGTGATAAATCAAGTTATCACTGTGGACAACCAAAGCTTAGTCCCTCTTGGGGGCTCTGGGAGCCACTATAGACTGTGCACCTCAAGTTATCCCACTTGAGGGGTGACAGAACTGGGGTATTTACATACCCAATCCCATCAGCCATTGTTTGAGGTCTGTTGGGGGACAAGGGAGTGTCTTGTGGGGCACAAGCAGGCATTTCTAGCCTGCTTCAAGGGTGGGCAAAGCAGCTTCATGACCAGAGAAAACCTTCTGGCAAAGAAATATGGGTTGTGGCATTTGGAGTCTGGTCAGTGAGCACTGAAGTGGTAAGGGGGAGGGTATGTATGTATGGCAGGTAGATATGCTGTAAACACGATCCACTTCAGGAGTTAATAGTTCACTTTTGTTCTTTCAGTGAATAAACCAGCAGACCAGAATGAAAATGGGAGACCAATTCAGAGGCAATTTCAGTGGTGCAGGTGGGAGGTGACAGAGACCTAGACAAGGTGGTGGCAGATGAAGATGAACAGAAGAGGTGGACTTCAGATTCCTGCTGGACACGGTATCAATACCTTGGTGATGGTTTGAATGTGAGGCGTGAGGTAAAAGGGAATTTCAAGGATGATTTCTGGCTTGAGTACCCAGGTGGGCCGTGGTGCCATTTACTGAAATCGGATTACTGAGAGAGGGATGGGTTTGGGTAATGTATTATAAATGACATCAGTTGGCACAGTCGTGTGGCTTTCTCCTGCAATGCTGAGATGGCACAGAGGAAGGGGTGTTAGGTTTCATTCATAAGTGAAGGTTTGCCAGAGTGTGCAACAGGGGAGAGAGGGCAAGGGAGTTGAAGGCATTGCAAGAAAGTGATTAGCATAATGTTTGACTAGGAACTCTAAATACTCATAGATAGGAAAATGAAGATGGAATGATGAAGATGGTCAGAGACAAGATGGTGGGACATGAGTTGGAAGAATAGGAGAGTGTGGTCTTATTCACTTTGGTAGTCACAGCTCCTGGCACATAGTAAAAGCTCAATTAATTTTTGTGATTAAACTGGGGTAATTATTATTATTATTTTTTAAGAGACAGGATCTCTCTCTATTGTCCAGGTTGTCCTCGAACTCCTGGGCTAATGTGGTCCTCCCACCTCGGCCTCACAAGTAGCTGGGACTACAGGCGCGCACCACTGCTCCCAGCTTAACTGAGGTCATTATGGAGCTGAGGGTGGGTGTTAGAGAGATTGAGTTGCACATTTCTCCACTTCTCTATTTCTTGGGTTCAGCAGTGTTTTGGAACGAGTTCATTCTATTTCTCTATTCAATTTCTTCCCCTTAAGAGGTCAGCACACAAAAACTTCTCTGCTTCCAGTCTTTGGTGGGGTGTAAACAGATAGTGTCTGCTGAAGTCACTCTGTGCCCCTGGGAAGTTGGATGGACTGTGGACTGATCGCTGGATATTTCATTCATTCATTCATCCATCCATTCAATGAGCCCTCACTGAGCACCTACTATGTGCCCACCCTTAGGTTTTTGAGGTTTTGAGATAACAAAATGAATGGGTGAGTAGATGGCCAAAAAAGTTTTGCTTATTAGGGAGCTGCGAATAGCCCCTGAGTTTCTGAACATGAACTTTTTGGCTCCCCCCGCTTCATACAGTTATATTGAGACTAAAAGAGGAGAAAAAAGCCTTTATTCTTTTGCCTGCTGTGTTGTTTTAAAATTTTGTCAAAATGTACAATGCTCTGAAGAAGCCCAGGCAGAAAGAAATCTTTCTAAAAATGTACAGATCCATCTCTCTTAGAGCCAGGGTAGGGTCAGCAGTCATGCCCCCATAAAGGGTGGGAGGCAGACTCTCACCCCGTTCACGTTTTTAAAGCCACTGCATTTTATTTTATTATTAATTTTTTTTTGAGACAGAATCTCACTCTGTTGCCTGGGCTAGAGTGCCATGTCGTCAGCCTAGCTCACAGCAACCTCAGACTCCTGGGCTCACGCAATCCTCCTGCCTCAGCCTCCCGAGTAGCTGGGACTACAGGCATGCGCCACCATGCCCAGCTAATTTTTTCTATTTTTGGTAGAGATGGGGTCTTGCTCTTGCTCAGGCTGGTCTCGAACTCCTGAGCTCAAATGATCCTCCCGCCTCGGCCTCTCAGAGTGCTAGGATTACAGGCATGAGCCATGGCACCCAGCCTGCATTTTATTTTTTAGAATAGTTTTGCCTACCTAAGGATGCACACACCAACACTTCTTCAGAATTTGTGCAGTCTTCCATGAGAGACATGTCATTTTAGTTATCGAATCAGCCCGTTTATTTTGTTTACCTAAACTGTCTTCCACCGCCAGGCAATCTGTAAAGAAGGAATCTCTCCTCAAAGCAAAAGAGAACTGGGCTTTTCTGGTAGGTGCTTCAGTATCAGTCCTTTCACTGTTGCATACAGCAAGCTGGAGGGGCAAGTCTCAGGTGTTTCCTGAGCACCTGGCACAATGGGGTGCATAATAGATGCTCAGCAGATTCCTGCTTGACTCACAGATTGATGTAAATCTCATTAGGGCTGGGAGTGTGCCTTGTGTCCCCGGCACCTAGGGCAGGGCCTTCTACTTTGTAGGTGCTCAATGAATGAAGATTACTGGGGGAAGTTGAGCTTTGTAAATCCAAAAGTGTGCCCTAGCACTGGCTCATTTGATTCCTCTGAGGGAAAAACAAAATTTTTTCTCTCTACTTGCATTCAACCGAGGATACTTCTGTGACAGATGGTGGTTTCTCCAAACACCAAGCAATTCTCCAGCAGAGCCCAGGTAGGTGTCCTTTAATTCAATTCAATCCTGACACTATCTACCTGGAGATCACATCAGGTCCCACGCATTAAGAGTTCAGCCCCATAGCTCCCACTTCAGATGCCAATCCCAAGTTGTCACCTGTACTTACGACCAACTGACTACAAATCGTGGTTCTCACTACCCCTCCTCGTGTTTGATTAATTTGCTAGGATGGCGCACAAAACTCAAGGAAAAAATGTTTATTGGTTTATCATAAAGGATATTACAATGGTTGTAGACGGACAGATGGAAGGGACACATAGGGCCAGGTATGTGGGAGGGGACGTGGAGCTTCCATGCCCTCTTGGGGCACCACCCTCCTGGCACCTCCACGTACTCAGCAATCTCAAAGCTCATCAGATCTTATTGTGCAAGAGTTTTGTAGAACTTCATCTCCAGCTCCCCCTCCTACCCTTCCCAGAGGTCAGTGGGGGGAGCTGAAAGTTCCAACCCTCTAATCAGCTGGTCCTGCTGGGAACAGCCCCATCCTGAAGCCATCTGGGAGCCCCACCCTAAGTCACAAATTAGCATAAACTCAGGTGTGTTCAAAAGGGGCTTATTATGAACAGCTAAAGACACTCCCCTCTCTCAGGAAATTCCAAGGGTTCTAGGAGCTCTGCAACAGGAACCAAGGACAAATATATTTCATAGTATACCACAATTCCCCTCTAGTTCTGAACAGCTATGTGAAACATGACCATGGTTTAGAATACTTTTGCCTGTGACCTGCACCCTTTTTGGGGAGATGGGGAAGAGCTTAGGAGGCAGTCACCCTTCACCAACACACCAGTCCGATGTGCCCCTCCTTCTTCGTCCTCTACCTTGTGGAAAGTGCCGCTTCCCTCAAGGCATTGGAGTAAAAACCGTGGGCTTAGTCATGACTCCTTTCCCTCACGTGAGAGCAGTGCCAAGACCCAAAGTCCAGAGGGGCGGCCGTGGACAGAGTGAGCACAGAAAGTGAGGAGCGTTGTGTGTGGGAGGAGGAGGGAGCCTAGGGAAGAAGAGCGTCCTTTTTCAGAGCTGTTGGGAGAACCTCTACTGTCACACGCGGCGTTGTTTGTGACTTGACTCTTGACTCGCGTTGGGGGAATGCTTCCTCGCCACTCGCGACATTCCTTCCGTGGGGAGGGCCTTCCATTACAGTGACATTGCTGGCCTTTCCGTACCCTTAGACTCACCCATCCCAGGAGAAAATGGGTGACTTTAAAGAACGCCGAATTTGGAGAGGGAAGGGGGTTGTTTGCCTCAGTTTCTCCCTCTTTTGGGCCTGACCTGCCAGCAGAGCGCCCCCATTTCGCTCGAGTCTGCATCTCTCCACCGGCAGCCTCGGGTAGGCGTGAGTGTAGCGTGCCCTGCCGCCTGGGCCTGGGCAGGTGAGCCTGCCTAAATCTGGGATTCGGCGTCGGAAAGCTCCTTCTTGCCGCCCGTCACAGATCCGTCTTCCCACCCAGCCTTTGTGAGTAATAAGGATGGGGCTGTCGTCCTCATCTGCCTGACTCCTGTGGCTCTCTCCGTTGGTTCCAGACTTGGGTGGAAAAGGGACTCCCTCAGATCCCAACAGCTGAGGTCTAGAGCTTGGGTGGGGGTTGGTCTGGCTGAAAGGGCCAGGGACAAGCAGATGGCGATTCCTTGGCTCTGCTCTTACCTGGTTGCACTGAAGAAATGCCATTTTCTTTCTTCTCGTGCCTGCGTCCAGCGCCGCCACAGCGCCCCCTACAGTTGCAGCTCCCTTCCCTCCCTGAGATTGCTGCAGGCCTTTCCCCAGCGTCCTCCACCCCTGCATCCTCCACCTGCTGACTCCAACGGTCAGGGAGGGGACTTCAGGAACAGAGCAGGAAGCAGAGGCAGAAGCACTGAGCGGCAGCCCTCCAGACAGCACCCAGTGCCGTCCTTTAATGTAGCCCGACTCTTCTGCAACCTAGCGGGTGCTCTGCACACTCGCGTCTTATTAGGATGGAATCATTCCCGTGGAGCATTTTGGTTCTCCATGCAAATAAAACTTTTCACCAGCCAAACCCAGTAACTGACCAGGCCACATCTGAATTTTATATTTATATTTTTATATACATATATGTCATGTGTGTGTGTATAAAATATACATATGTTGGGCAAGGAGAAGAGTCACCAAAAATAATAAAAAAATAAAATATACATATGCATACACACATGTGTATGTATATAGATGTTACATATATACACATAGCTATACAACATACATGCTATATACATATATATGATAATGCTAAATGTATAATATATGATATACAATGCGATATACACACACGTAAGATTTAACACTGCAGATGGACACATATGCACAAAGAAGTGTGTGTATATACACTCACCACACACAACAGAACAACTCTCCCCCAACAGCCTTTGAAATTCAATGTCAATCTCAATACTTGAAGAAACCAGACAAAAAAAATTCAATTTCAAAAGAGACAAGGAAAGGACTTTTTTCATATTCTACTGTCCTCAAGGTTAGTTCTTTGAATTATGCCTCTCTTCAACTAGGGACTTAATTTCCTTGGAAAGAGTGTATATGGAAAGCAAGAAGTTAAGGATCAGGGTCCTTTTTCTGACTTTTATCACTGGTCATATGGCCTGGAGCACCACCTGCCTTCTTCTCTGCCTGAGTGTCGCTGCACATTAAGTAGGGGTGGAGGATGTGCTGTGTTGGTTCCTCTTAGTTCCTGATCAAAGTGCACTATATGTATACACACACACATAACACACACACACATATATATGTAGAGAGAGAGAGAGAGAGAGAGAGAGAATATACACTCTGTACTTGGCACTCTGTTGGGTGCTGTGAGGGACACAGCAGTGGACCAGCCATGGGTCCTTCTCAACTGCTTGACATCTCTGGCAAGAGCAGTCAGCTGTAGGCTCAGGAGAGAGGAGAGACTGCTCCCTAAGAGTGGGGCAGGTAAAGTGATATGGAATTTTGATAAACTAGAATGGATCTCTGAACCTTTCTATTTAAGTCACCAAGCATTTATCATACAAATTTCTTCAGAGAGGGCCCCCATATGACTCCTGCTTGGTTCTTTTACCTTGCCCATCTCACAAAAGGCGAAAAGGCACAATAAAATTTATTGGCTATACTGGCACCCATTATTTACAACACACTGTGTTTGACTTGTGGTCAGGCCGCGATATATTTAGAGAAGTTTTTGTGATCACCATAACTGTGTGCTAGAAAGATCTGACTTGAGGTTCTTCAGTTGTGTTTCTTGAGTATTTACCTTAGATCTTTGTGTTTTCTTTTTTTCCAATCCCTACTCAGGTGAGCTCCTTCTCTTCCTCCAAAACCAGTGGAATGGTTTAATCTAATGGGCCTGCCATTTTCTTACCAGAGACACAGCACTTTGCAAAGCTTGTGTTGTCTAAGAGTCCCTTCAATGTCTACACATGACACCTGAACAGAAGGGAAGTGACTTCCACACAAGGCCTTACAGTTAGAAAGAATGTTCTTCAAGTGGAAAGTGCCAAGGGAACAGCGGGATGCTCTGCCCGACTGTTGCCACATAGATGCCCAACAAGGTGAATTTGTGGAAAGCTGGAATTCACTTGTTCTCAATTGCTCATTTTAGCCGATTGTTTTTCAAATCAAGGGCTGACAATTTGTAGTAAAACAGAGTGAACTTAAGCTCTCTGTGTTCTCCTCTCACTCACCATGGGGTAATTGGGCCAAAAGGTGAGCACCCAGCAGGCTGTGGAAAGAAAGGAGGGGTTGAGGTGATCCAGATCTTGGAAGCCAGTATTTGAATGATGAGGAGTAACTTATGGTTATTTTCAGAATTCCCTTGTTCTTCCTCTTGTTCTGGCTGCTTTAACGTCCCAGTGTATTTTGTTATTCCTGTGTCTGATAACTACGCAGCTAAAATTTACATCACCGTTAAGGACTTACAGATGGCCTTGTGAGATGTGAGAAGGTATTAGTATCGTCACCGACAGAGGCTCTGAGAGTCTAGGCCTCCAAACTTGGCCTTGACTCCAAACTCAGTGTCCTGCTAGAACCACAGGAAATTAAGATAACAAGGAGCATCCCTACGCTCACTTGGAGGCTGTCACCTGCCTTGGAGGACAGTTCCTAAAGCCTTAGATTTTCCAGACTCTTCCACAGCCTCTTGGCAATCAGCTCATGAGAGTTTGCATTGAAACACAGTGATTTCTGTGTTAGATACTTACTTTTTGGTATTTCCTGCTGGAGCTCTGCTTGGGTGGAGTTCCCGTTGGAAGCGCCAGAGTTTTCCTGTTTGTGCAGTTGATTTTCAAAACCTTAAATAAACTCTGTTATGTGTTCATAAGAATAACAACTCAACTACTATTTATTAAGCACCTACTATGGGCCTGGCACTGTTCTCAGCAGCTGGGGATACAACAGTGACCTCAGCAGACCCTGCTCGCAGTCGGGTTCAGGACACAGATTAGTAAACAGGCATTTGCCTTCCACGTGGTAAGTGCCACGAAGGACAAAGTACGGGGTGTTGGGGACAGGAGATGGGGTGCAAATAGCGGGCAGCGAACCCAAGCTCGGGAGTGACAGGGCTTGAAGGGGGTGGAGTGGGTGCGGTATGCCAGGAGAGATTTCCAAACTTCACGCTTGATATAAAAAACTCATTTTTGTAGAATCTGTTCTCAATTATCTACAAGTGGATTATTCCAGTAATTTGCAAGAAAACTTTTTTCAAGCCTTTTTTGCAATGGCTGGAGCATCTCAACTCCCTCTATTTACACTGCACGTTAGGCGGGGGCACCAGATCTCTTGAAGGCAGAGGCACCAACAGGCAGAGAAGGGAGCAGTGGAGTCAGACAAGAAAAGTGATGTGCCTCCCAGCTCCCAGCAATGCAGATCTTTGTGGGGAACTTCATTATTTCATCCGAAGTGTATTTTGGGGATGTCAAGCAGGCCCATCTCTGTTCAAATTCCATAAGGCAACAGAACACATTCCAGAGCCACCAGATGTAAGTGACTTGTGGATTATTCTCTTTTTAGATTCTCCTTGCTATTGTTCCCATCCATGATAAAGACCAACTTCTTGCCGAAAGAAAAAATAGGGTGCAGGGATGGGGAATGATAGAAAGGCTTCTGTGTGTCTGGCGAATTGGAGTTCCCTATGATTAGACTTGGATCTACTTTCAATCTCTTGGTCAGGCAATAAAATGCCTATTTATTTCATTTTAAAATCAACTTTATTGAGGTATAATTTACATGCAATAAGCGCACCCATTGTAAGCATACAGTTCTAAGAGTTTTGACAAACACCAGTGCAAACACCTGCACAATGAAGACACGAACATTTTCAACTTCCAAAAGTTCCCTTATGCCTTTTGCAGTTGTCCCCCAACCCTCGGCTCCAGGCACCGACAGATCTGCTTTCTGTCACCACAGATTAATTTTGTCTATTCTAGAATTTCTAATACATGGAATCACACCATGTATTTTCTTTTGTGTCTAGCTTTTTTGCTCAGGATAATATTTTTGAGATTCATCCTTCTTGTTGTATCATAGCTCATTCCTTTTTATTTAAAATGTTGATTTTTGAAGGAGCAAACAATTGTTCCATTGCTCAGCAAGACGAGCAGATCCAGGAAGTCCCTGTGGTCTAAAAATTCTATCAACTTGCCCAGGAAATGAAGGCCTGAGAATTTCATCAGGTTAGTGCAGATCACATTGAAGAAGCAGCCGAGCACATGAATTTCTGAGCTCCGGGAGCCCAGGAGGACAGGCAGAGATGAAGGGCTGGTGAATGATGGAATATATTACAGAGGATGACAGGGCTATTTGTTCAGTTCTGTTATGAGCTCAGCAAAATGTGACAATCCTGGGAAATATAAATATATATTACTATATTTATATGTGTGTTTGGCTCGGGAGGCCCGGTGGGGAGTGTTGGGTGGAAGGGTGGGTTTCCTGAAGGATTTGGCAGAGATAACTGGGCAAAGCAGAGTCTGTCCCAGGCCACGTCGATGCACAGCTGATAAATAAAAATTACAATGAGAGTTATATTATCTAGCACTTACTATGCGTCAGGTGCTGTGCTCTGTTTCTTACATGCATTGTTTCATTTTACCTGTACCTATGCCCCATGTCGCCACACCTCACTGCTCTGCCTTCGTCTCCTTGCATATTCCTGCACACCCTGTGACCTTATACTATGCTCCCAGCAGCCAGCGCTGCGACTCTGGGTTGGAGGATGGTCCTCGACCTACCGGAAGCACTTTGCTTCTCAACCCAGAAAGCAGAAGTGCCTGGGACTTTACTTGTGACTAACAGGTTCAGGGGACAGATGCTCCCAGCTCCCTGTGTGACCTCACCTGTCTCCTGCATGCCTCTCCCTGAGACTTTTCTTGATCTTCAACCCTGCTTGGCCTCCCTTCTTCCCGTCCCAGCCCCACTCCCCACCAGTTTTCCTCTACCAGTTTTCTTTGGGGACAATTCTTTATAAATCACCTTCCCTTGAGTTCTCATCTCAGGGTCTGCTTCTGGGGACTCCACACGTAGACAAGGAGTACAGTCATTTTACGAAGGAGGAAACTGAGGCTCTTCCACACATCTCGCACACAGACACACACACACACTCATGCACTTACCTAACTCCTGCTCATCCTTCAGATGAACTTTCTCAGGCAGCCTTCCCTGACCCCTCAGGGTAGGTCAGGCTCACTGCTTATGTTCTTGAAATCATCCTTGGTCACCCTTATCATGGTGCTAAGTCTACAATGATCTGTGTGATTATTTCATCAACGACCGTCTGTCCTACTAGACTGCTGGCTCCAGGAGGCCAGGGGCCATGTCTCTATTGCTCTTAGCTGTGTCTCTAGTGGCCTGGCATAGTTTCCAAAACATAGTAATTGCTCAGCAAATATTTGCTGAATGAATGAATGATTTGAAGTTGCTTCAGTTTCTTCATAGGTGCTCACTAGACTCCTGGATAGATACTTTCCAGCCTCTGCTGAGAAATGGGCCAGAAATGTATAATGTCTCACTTCCTAGAGTGACACAAGGTCACCTGCCCACTGCCATTCTTCTGTTTAGGGAAAAGCAATGACCAGGGCAAGGTGACAGTATTTTGCTCTAGAGGACCAAGATTTAGTGTCAACTAAAGCTGATTCTAGAGGTGGGTCTTGAAAGCTGGGTAGAATTTGAACAGATGATTAGAAGGAAATCTGAATAATATTGTGATGAAATACTATGTTGTTTAAATACACACACATTCTGAATTAAATACACATTCTTGGATCCCTGTATTTCTCAACAAAAGTACATTTAGTCCCAGGCTCTCGTTAGGAAGCTGATAAGTATCTATTTCCTTCTATTTCTGCCTTGGTAATTCCCCAGCTATATAAAATTTACAAACTGCTTTGGAAGCATTTGCAGAGAAGGTGCCAGAGCAACGTATGAGATTATTGAAATAAATGCTGATTGAGAGATTTCCCAGGTGGATGGTTAAAATAGACATGGGCACACACATATACTCACACCCCACACTCAGGATACTTTTGGCTCTGATCAGTGGAGATAAATTTTCCCACCTGACAGTTGACCGTAAATCAATAAGTATGTTTTAATAGTCACCAGATTTCTGCTCCTGTTTACTGCTGCCTCAGGTGATCTTTCACCTGCTGGAACACAGACCTCAAGGATCCTGGCCCATTCCATTCTCACCACTGCACATGGAGACGTGGTGCTTAGCAGCGAGGTAATGTGAGAGGTAAATATAATATAAGTCTGACTATCCTTAGGCTAATATGAAATCATGAATTTCCCAGGTTTTTCACAAATCAAAACAAAAGATTTTTGTAACAACAGAAAAGCTGGAAAGTATTTGAGGGTCAGTAAGTGCTAAATGAATAATTTTGAAGAAGAATACATGCTATTATTTCCACAAATCCTGGTTATTGGGTTAGATTCCTGAATGTGCCCTTCCTGACTTTATCCCTCAATCCTGTCTATCAGAGTTTACTTGGAGTTGCTTAAACAAGCCAGACTGTTCCCCTCCCCAGAACCTTAGTGTGTGCTGCTCTTGGTGCCTGGACTGAAATGCATTCCATTCATCCAAGTGGGCTGGGGACATTGTCTGATATTTCAGCACCTGGTACCAGGATCCTCTTTCATCTCCTTAATGAAGCTTTTCTTGACTAACTCTCCCATTCCCAGAATGAGCCACTTTATCCTGTACAAATTTGATTGCACATATCTGTTTAACAAAACATGACTAGGCTCTCTTGGGAAGTCCCCGTTCACACCCTGTACCCACTCTGAGGCCATAATCAACACTTCATTGCAATCCACTTGTCCCCTTGTGACCTCTCAAGCCACCTCCCAAAGCATTTCAGTAATGTAGATTTTACTGAAATGCTCACAAGGGAGAGAAGTAGAGGGCTCACACTGAACACCATATGGCCAAACTTCATAAAAATCCCCATTACAAATCTCCATTCATTCCAAAAGCCTTTCTCCCATTGCCAGCCGCCTTATCTCCCCGATCTCCTCCAAGCCTCCACTCTCCACTTTCCACTCTCTTCCAGCTGCACTGGCTCCAGCCTCCTCCCACCCGAATTCCTCACCACCACCCCAATCCCATCTGGCAATTTAGTCGGCTCAACCCTTTCTCCTTCATAATCTTCCATGCTTAAAGCTTTAGGTTCTGTTCATCAAAGAATCTCTTTGAGATCAATCCATCTTAAAAGGCAAGGGTAGTTGGGTGTGGTGTCACACACATTTAATCCCAGCTATTCCGGAGGCCCAGGCAGGAGGATGGCACAAGCCCAGACCAGCCTGGGCAACATATTGAGACTCTGTCTCACACACACACACACAAAAAGGGAGAAAGAAAGAAAACAAAAGGCAAGAGTATTACAAATAACCAACACATTTGTTCTGCTAGAGACTGGAGCAACTTGAGAGTAAGAATCAAGGCTCAAACATCTTTGCATCTCCAATGCAAAATATTTAAAATATTTGTGAAACGAAGGAAGAAATAAATGAAAGAATGTATCCACCGATTACAATCCCTCAAATCATGATTTTCTCTTGTTTGAAGATTTTCCATGCCTTCTCAACTAATGCCTTGGCCAACTGCCATTTCTCCCTAACTCTGGTATTCTGTCCAACTATGATGGGCCTCCTTCCTCACAAGCCCACAGCGCATATTCTTGCCTTCAGGTGTTCATTCAAGTTGTCTCTCTAGACCTGGAATAATGCATGCATTCATGAGGGTGATTGGGGGTGGGTTACTATCACTGTATTGAAAGACAAGATGGATGTAACTGGTTTGGTCTTATAAGTCTGGCCAAGTCCTACCCAGTCTTCAAGGCTCAGAGTAGATCTTTACTTCCCCAGGATACTTCACTGAGGTCTCCAGCCAGGCATGGTTCTCTCCTTGTTGAATCCTTAGGACATAAGCCTTGAAACCATCCACTCAGAGAGCACATAATCATTCGTCCTTCCACTGTTGTAGAATATGGGGTATGAGGCTTTGAGGTCGTTCTTCTTCCCAGACTGTAGTCATTATTAGGGGTATTCACCAACATTTCCCCATTTGCAGACTTGTGGTAGGTTTGTATATAATTTGGCATCGTGTGGCTGATTTGCTTTGGCCAATGAAATATGAGCAGAATTGGCACGAGCCCCTTTGGAAGAGAAGTTTTCAGAGGAAGAAGTGTTAAGAGCTGGTGAGTGATCGATCACACTTTCTTTTCTCTGACATGGTGACTGGCAATGCTTGAGGTATCTGGCAGATTACATGTTAGCCTGGGTGCTTGAGTGAGGACCCAGCTGATTCACAATGGGCATGTGGTATGAGCAGGAAATAAACCTTTGCTGTGTTAAGTCATTAAGAGTCAGAGGTTATTTGTTACTGCACCATAGCCTATCCTATCCAGACAGACCATAAGTTCTTTGGGCAGCATGCATGCTTAACTTCCCTTTCTATCTCCTACAGAACAGCACAAGGCCTCGTGGATGTTCAATAACTGTTGCTGATTGATTATAGATAGTGAGATAGGGTAAAATATATGAGACTGGAGAGAGGGACTTGGTATCAGACCTTCAACTTGAGACTTCAGTCTCTGAAAAAAAATCAAAATAAATGTACAGGATGATTCCAATTGTATTCTAATAAGACTCTTGTATACAAGGAGGCAGAATAGTGTAATGAAAGGAACCTGAATTTTCAAACTGGCTAGACCTGGGTTCAAGTGTCAGCTGTGCCAGGTATGTGGCTACATGACCTTGGGCAAGCTCTTTGAGTCTTGGTTTAATTGTCTACAACAGGGATGATATAACCACCTACCCCATTGAATTATCGTGGGGATTAAATGAGAGAACATAATGAATGGCCAACAAATGTCACTCTCTTAGGTGTCTCCTCCCATCAGGTGTGTTTGGGTTGGTGCAAACTCTTGCTTAATTCTCTGGGAATTCCTTCCCTTCATCTACTCTCTTTGAGATCTTGGCTACTTGCCGAGTCATTGGATTCATTTAGCTTTGTCCATCTCAGATCATTAAGGTTTTGCTTTTCCTGCCCCATGCATGCTCTAGCTTGAGAAATTCCATCTGCAACTGACTAAAGTTGGCACTAGCCCTTGGCAAAGGACTCCAATTAGGGGGACAGTGTTTTTGAGACAGGTTCTCTGCTGCCAAAATTTTAAGCAGTACCCTCAGCCAGGGGGGTATAGTCAGGGAAGTGAAGGGAGGTGATCTCCACAGTGAAGAATTTAAGATGTCCAGGTGACCAGTTCCAAGAAAGCCCCACCCTTGGCCGGGGCCTTGGCTCTAATGGCAGGTGACTCCTCAGTTGAACTCTGGGATCCTGTTGGTGATGGTAGTAGAGAAGTCTGTGAAATGTTCTTCAATGACTGACTCCTTCGGGCCACAGGTTGGGTCGTGGTGTGGTGGTTGAAGGGCTTGTGTTTTATTGGACTTCTGGCCTAGTGAGCTTTGTGTTTATAGGTTGTATTGTCCCTGAGTCTTTGAGGCCAGCTCCCTCCTTCCTCCCCCTGTAGCAGCAGCTGTGATGTGGCCTGTCCAACCACCCCAAAGGTGCTTGTGTAACTTGTTTTTCAAAGTCTTGGCAGGAGCTCTGGTCCTGAAGTGACAAAGGGTGTTTACATTCTGGAAGAGCAGTCCTGAGAAGTGTCTGGCATCAGGGCTGTTCTCAACCAGTCCCTGCTCCCCAGCACTCCCAGCAGCTTCTTTTTCTCTGGGATGGCTTGTCACAGCCACACAAAGGGACATCCTGGACCTAGGAGAACAGAGCATGAGCACGAGAGCAGGTAGGCTGCGAAGAAATGTTTGTCAACTGCCTAGGGCTTACTGCCCTCCCTCGAAAGGTGAGGGAGCTTTCCAGGACAAGGCTGTTGTTGCTCCAGTGCCTTGTGCTGTGCCTGGCACAGAGCACGGTGCTGGGAGCAGGTGCTCAGCAGACATTCACCAAGTAAATAAATTGTGAAAATACTCGGGCAAGAAAACATTTCAGAGGACATATGGTGGAAATTCGTAAGTGACACCTGGTCAACAGCTTTCTCTGAATGGTACTTACATTAATAATAATAGTGGTTACTATTTATTAAACACCTAGTCTCTGCCAAGCAAAGGCATATATTATTTCCATAAATCCCCCAATAGTCAATAATTTTCCAATAGGTAGCCTCTCCCCAGTTAATAGCTGAGAGCCCAGAGATTCATTTGGCACAAAATCTGGGGAACTTGCCTGAAGTCACACAGGCAGCAAATCAGGATTCAAAGCACCTTGTGCCCCTGACTTTCCAGGTTCTATCTCGTCTCATTGCCCCTCCCCCGCCGGTCTCTGCCCGTGGCCGCAGCGGCAGCAGCAGGAAAGGGCAACCTTTGCAGGAGGCCGAGTCGCACTTGCACTTGCGCACCCCTGCGGAGGGCCCTTGTGCATTCTTTTTGTCATTTCTTCCTCTTGCAAATAGGCTTGCATTCAACGTGGAAAGAGCAGGGGGAAGCAGCCTGGGTCCAGATGTCTGCTTTGTCATACTTAAAAGCACCCAACCGGTGTTCAGGCCCTTCCATCCCTCATTCTAGCAACTCTCCTCTCCCCATCCCCCACCACGTGTCTCCACGTGTACAATTTTCCTCTTACTTTCCTTCCTCTTCTGACTGGCTTCAAGGCCAGATTTTCACTTCACTAGGAAAACCTTGCTGTCGGTATTATTCTATGGACAGGCCCTGGCACAAAATAAGCACTCAATAAACATGTGTTGGATCGCACCGCAGCACGCTACATTCTAGATGAAGAAAGAGAAGGCTTTGGGTCTACAAGACAATAGAAAAGCTGGGCGTGGGGGCAACAGCCAAGTGGATTCTCTGTCCCCCTCCTTCCTCTTTCCCTGCCCCCGCCCCCTTAGCCCGGGCAGCGGCCGCACTTAGTATTATTGCTGCTGTCATCTGATTACAGTAACATCCAAACAGATTGAAAAGCTCCAATCAATGCCAGCGCTGAAGTGCACACGCAGGGGGTTGTTTCCTTGGAAATGTTTCAGCTGTAATTACTCTCCAAAGGGAAAAATCCAAACAACTTCCTTGACCCTCTGGGGAGAAGAAGTAACAATTGAGCTGCCAGGGGCAGAAAGTCATTTCTACCGGGCCGTGGGTGTGCGCGTGCGCGCGTGTCGCCACCCTCGCGGCGCACTGTCCAGAGACGGCCTTTGACAGCCCGTGTGTTCCACCGCCGGGGCCGTGGGCTGGCAGCGCCGTGCCTGCTGCTGCCGCCGTGGCGGCTGAGATCATGCTGTTGATCTTGTTTTACAGAGAGCCGCCCGGCCTGTGGTGCCGAGTACAGAATGTTCTCTTCTGTGAACTGAGCTTGAACTTTTCCAGCCCACTTTGTTTGAGGAACCGCACAGACACAGAGGGAAAAGACAGGGAAGATAACCCCCAAATCGTTGACATCGTTGTGTTCTCTCCCAATTTGGCCCAGACTGTTTGCTTTTTTTGCACTGCTCGAAATTAAAAATCCTAAGCATTACACTTCTTGGAAGAACAAAATGCCTGTGGTGTCCTTTTTCTAACACAGGACTTGGCATCAACTTTGGAAATTAACAAGTCTGTCACTGTCTCTGTTCAATTTCTTTTTTTTTTCCCTCTGAGGCATTCAAGGAACAACAACAATAGAAGCTATTTCCCTATAAAGGAAAGATAAGGCCCCCAGTGTCTGTGACTTGTCTCCCAGTTTTTCAGGCTATCACAACATTACAAATAGTGTTCCTCAGTTTGCTGTTATGACCGGAGAGAATTGATAGTGAGGGCTTTTTGAGTCATCGGCCTCCATATAAATAACCAACGAGAGAAGCTGCTAAGCTGCTAACACTTGGTAAAGTGGTTTGAAATTTCTCTTCAAAAACGATCTTCACCTACCAAAAAGATAGATAAATAAATAAATAAACTGGATTCAAAAAATTAGCTGGGCATGGTGGCATGCACCTGTAGTCCCAGCTGCTTGGGAAGATTGCTTGATCCTAGGAATTTGAAGTTGTAGTGAGTTGCTATCGAGCCACCCTACTCCAGCCTGGGGGACAATGAGACCCTGTCTCAAAAAAAAAAATCTTCGCCTTGTCTCCAGTTGAGTCTTCAGTTTGGGGACACTGATAAATGGCTTAGGGGCTGCTGAGAGGATCTAGGGGTGAGAAGTTTATAGGATAGACAGTGCAGTGCAGAGCAGTGGTTCCCCAATTTATTATTATTATTTTTAATAGCAGCGGATTCCTTTTCTTGTGCTAAAATTTGCTAAAACTCACCGGTGAAGC
This sequence comes from Cheirogaleus major, assembly GCA_963574435.1. Taxonomy (NCBI): domain Eukaryota; kingdom Metazoa; phylum Chordata; class Mammalia; order Primates; family Cheirogaleidae; genus Cheirogaleus; species Cheirogaleus major. The sequence continues at coordinate 39,611 of CAUYPO010021560.1, read as the reverse complement.
AGGAATAGCACAACTTCAAGCTGTGGATTTGAAATGTGAGGCGTAGGTTCCAGTCTCCTTCTACTTAAGGGTGCTCATGTAATATGGGTCAAGTCACGTCTTTTGAGACTTAATTGGCGAAAGGGGCACAGGCTTCTCTTGTGTACTTACGGTCATTTGTAAGTGTCTGATGTTATGCCACTGTACCAGTGAAAGAGATTCTTCTCTTGGATTTGCAGTTCTACTACCTACCTGACAGTTTATGGCTGCTGTCTTGTAGATTTTACTCCCTGCTGGCAACAGGGAGATCTCTATAAGAGTGTCTTTACTTCTGAGTTGGTTTCAGTTCCCAGAGATTCCCTGTGACTTCTTTCTTTAAAAGCCACATGTCAGCATGCCATTAGAATGTTGGCTAAATAGTTCATTCGTTCTATAAATGTCCATTGAAAGCTCCCTATGTTAAAGTTAGTGGCTGGGATCTGGAGGTTGTCGATGAGTGAGATATATTCCCTGCCTTTAAAGAATTTATTGTCTGGTGGGAAAGGCAGAAATGCACATAGGCATATACAATAATACATAATGTACATATGTAATATTTACAATACAAAAGAGGTCGATACATGCCAAGCAGAGGTACACATAAACTGTGAAGGGAGAGCACTGCAGGATCAAGATGAGGTGGGAAGTTGAGGCAAGAGTAGGCTAGACAGTTAAAGAAAGGCCTCATAAAATAAATGGTCTTTGTAGTGAATAGAATTGCATAGTATACTTGGGTGATAAAAAGTAGTTGTTGTGGCTGAGTGGTTGGTGTTAGAATATGGAGGAAGAAGCGGAAAAAAAAAAATAGATTGAGCCTAGATCAGAGACAGCTACCTCCTTCTGTTGTGCCCGTTGTTAACCTTTCTTGCTGAGTTTGCCTGAACCCTCAGGATCCTTCTCAGCACAGTTCTCCAAGAAGCTACCACTGATCATTTGGCATTGGCACTTGAGATAGAATCATTTTGTCATTCCTGGCTTAGGTCTTAAATCCCATGTTTACATATTTTTATTTTAGTTAGTTGTTCTTGGGGACTTATTACATGTTTTTAAGATGAAAATGATGTGAGTGAATGACATGATTGGACCTGTGTTTTGGTAAGGATGCTGACGGCCGTGGGAAGGATCCATGGGCAAGGCGAGAGACCGGACACAGGGAGACCAGGAAGAAAACGACAGAAACCATCTAGAACAGTGAGTGCGAGGAAAAGGCAGGCTGGGGTGGTAGAAATGATACAAACTGGCAGTGATGGACAGAGAAAGAGACGTAGCCATGCTGACTTTCTCACTGGGCGATTGAGAGGAGAGGGAGGCCAAGAGAAGGAACACAGGGTTCTTAACCTTTCCTTTTGTCCAGGGAAGATAGTGAGTAGAGTTTCAGACAGGTTGAACTTTGAGGAGTGTACGGGATGTCCATGGAGAGCATTCCAGCCATCATTTGGAAATACATATCTGGAGTTAAAAGCCAAAGAGGTAGTTCAAGATTCAGCCACACAGAGTGACCAGCGAAGACCTTGGGAGTGACTGCCATCGCCTAGGGCGAGAGCCATGCAGGGTATTTACAGGCCTAGAGAAGGAGGGCCTGGTTAGGCCTTGATAGGTTCCAATGTTTAATGAACACCAGAGGAAGGAAATCTGAGAAACAACATAGATTCCTAGCACGATGGAGTGTCATGAGTTAAATCTAGTCCTCCACTCCTATGTCCCATTCTTCTTTAACACAGAACAATGACTCACCTGAATGTGACCTGCTGCTGTTTGTCTGAGAACTAAAGAAAATAGGAAGTTTCCTCCTGTACATCCTTTAAGGCAGTATTTCTCAAACTCTTCTGATAGCTACCATGACAGTAGGAAATACATTTTATATTGGGCCCCAGGACACACGTGTATATAACTGTGTAACTACAACAAAGGGCTTCGTGAAACAGTATCAACCTGTATCTTCTGCCATTAATGCTGATATTTTCTATTCTGATCTATTTCATTAAAAAAATGCTGGCTGGGTCCCGCTAAGTTGGTATCACAACCACTAATGTGTTTCAAACCTGCAGTTTGGAAAGGACGGTGGTTTCTGGAATTCCGTTCTCCCTCTAGTGGTCAGTATCTTTCAGGAGCGCCTAGAGCTTGTAGTCTCAGCTCAGCAGCAAGGATCAATGGAGAGAAGAGCTTAACCCCATCTCCAAAGGCCTCCCTGGTGTGTAGGAATTTTTAGCTTTGGGAGGAAGTCTAGGTGAGTCCTACAGCACGGTTGCTTGTGATTTTCCCAGATACAAACAATAATAATAGACAGTTATTGAGTCAGACACATTATATACATTATTAATACAATTAATTTCCATAATGCACCTCTGATGGAAGTTCAGTTATTACCGCCACTTTACAGGGAAGAAATACTTGCCCGTGATCACACAGCCAGTGTATGGTGAAGCTGAGATTCAGTCAGTCAGTTTGCAGAATCCAGGTGCTAATGCTACTTGGAAAACATTTTTAAGAGTTGAACTGGTGAGCTGTATCTCCGTTAGATCTTTTCCCAGTGGAGCCTCCTTGAGTTAAAGTTTCTTGGATATAATAAAATACCTGACATGATTTCAGAGAGCAGAGGCAGGAAAAGCAGGGGCGAGAAAGAGGTGTGGGGAGGGCGGATGCATGGGCTCCTGAGGCTGGGCTGGAAAAGGCTGTCCTGCGGGGTAGCGTCCAGCCCGTCACCTTCACCTGGCAACAGCTTCCGGCTAACTCTCTGCTTCCATCCTTACCCCTTTCTGTCCACCTGCTCCATGTCTCCACCTCACTTATCTTTCCAAAGCAGCATGTCATCATCACTCTCCTGCTTCATGCTTCCTGCTGACACTGCAGGCCCATCCTGTCCCAAACTGAACTCTTCCCTCTCCCTTCAAGGCCAACTCACCCTTCTCACTCCAGTCCTGTGTCTATAGGACACAGTCCTAGCTCCTCAGACAGCCATTCCAGTCTCCCAGTTGGTCCCGCCCTACCTTCCCCACTCCTCTCCTACTATTTCCCCATTTGAAGCTCTGCCTGGCAAGTTTTCTCTCTGTCTCTGGATGTCTGGGACTTGTCTGATCTCAGTGCCCATGTTGTGCCCTGTCTGGAATGCACCCTCGTCCTTCCCCTGCCCCACACCTCCTCATACTTCAAGACCCAGTTCAAGTCTTGCCTCTTCCCTATGGTATCCCCTGATCTCTTCCTTGATTTTTGTATCTTTGCTTTAATATTAGCCATTGACTAATATCACCAAATACTGTAGAATATTTAAGGGGTTCATACTTTATGTTCTCGATCAGATTCACTCATTCATTCATTCATTCATTTTACAACTGTTTATTGAATTGTCTATTAGGTTTCAGACACAGGAAATTCAATGACAATGAGGATTAGAATAGATGTCATAACTCCAGGAGACACAAACAGGGTGAGCACAGTTGTTTTTGACACCTGAAACAGGTGTCCATTCATCTTCTGAGAAAATACCCCAATTTTCTTTTGTGCACCCCCCCAAGTCTTAGTCCACGTGGTTGAGCAGGGCTGATCTCCTCTTCTTGAATGAGAAGTGGGCATGGACAGAGGCCTGGCCGATGAGAGGACTGCTCTCCTGGTCACAGATGTTGGTTCAGTGCTGGGGATGTGACTGCAGCTAGGCCAGTGAATTAGACCCAGGTTCTTGCTAGAACTATCTGGGGCTGCCAGGCTGGTAGAATGTGAGCCTGGAGCTTCCAGCAATTATTATCACCACCACTTGGAGAGGGCCTGTCTGAAAAGGGAGCCAACATGGAAGAAATCAGAATTGAGGGATGGAAAGCAACTGATTCTGGATAACAACTTTTGAGCACTTAGATCCAGCCAATACTATACCTTGAAACTCATAAATTCCCTTTTGGTTTAGGTCAATTTCCGTGGATTGTCTATAATCCCCAACTAAAAGATTTCTATCACATCGCATCCTTCATGCTCCAGGGCTATCTGCAAGTCAATAACAGCTCAAAGAACAGCCTGCTGGTATCTGGCCTGAAACTGTCCCCTAACCCTAACTAGCTTAGATTGATGCCCATTCCAGCTCAGGTTGGGTTGAGGGTCAAGATTGAAGTGAATCTGGAGGCAGGGTAGATAAAGAGTAGTTGGTTGATGGATACAAACATACACCTAGACAGAAGGAGTAAGTTCTAGTGTTCAAAAGCACAGTATGGCAGTAGGGTGACTATAGTTAAAAATATAGCAACAATTTATGCATATGTCAAAATAGCTAGAAGAGAAGATTTGAAGTGTTCTCAACACAAAGAAATGATAATGTTTGAGGGGATGGATATCATTACACATTACATGCGTGTATCAAAATATCACATGCACCCCATAAATATGTATAATCATTATGTATCAATAAAAGATAATTTAAAAAAAGATTAAAGTGAGTCAACAGGTTTGGCATGGCTCTGAGCACAGACAAGCACTGCCTTTTTTCCTTGCATTGGATCCTTTCCACAGGGCCTGACCTGGTGCTGTTGTCCTCCGAGTGTTCAGGGTACACCTGGTGCTTCTCTGTTGGCTTATGTTTGCCTTTTGGTACAGCTAGTCTGCTTTGCATCTCGGCTTGCAAGGAGATAGGATCCTCATATTGAACAAGATTTATGGTAATGTGCTTATAAGCCTATAGTGGGCTTATAAACTGTCAGTGGTGGTGATTATGTGACAACTAAAAAAGGAGAACTTACTGTAGCCTTCATTTTAGTAATGCCTGTGCATGGGTGGTGGCTGCTGTTTATCTGTTCTCTGATAAATTCTTATAAATCAATCCATCAATCAACTGGCATGTATTTAATAAGCACCAGCTAGAAATTAGAGACCAAACCTTTTTAGTCATTTTGCATAGCTCTGAGCCTAATTTTTGTGATTAATAATGCTTTGCAGCCCTCAAGTTATTTAGAGAGATGATTGAGCAGAGAGAGAACAAATGCTTGGCTCCTAATATAGTACTCATCTTCACCCCTGGTTCAAGGAATAACCACATATTCCTAAGCCAGTGGTAAGAACATTTTCTTTTCCTCCAGCATGTAGCTTTGGATTCTTAGAATATTGTCAGTTCCAAAAGTCATAGGTTGGGGAACATTTTAAAATGCTGTTAACAGAACAGGTTATGCTTTGAACTAAATCACTGCCTCACCTTAAATGTCCCTTGGCTGCCCGAGATGACTTCCTGTGCCTGCATTTAGTCTCTGGCTCAGGCCACATGTGGACATGGCTTTGGAGCAGCCCCAAGTTGGAGCTTGTCCAGCTGAAGGTGTCCCTCTTGCTTAAGTGCTTCTGCCTGGTGAATATTTGGAACATTTCAGGTGCCCCCTTTGGCCCCTTTTAGTTAAATCTTTCTGTGGAAAAATCATAATAAAATAATTTTGGTGACCTTCTGCTAAGGAGCCCTATAAACATCTCTGGCTAGAGGCGCTTCCAGCAGTAAGACTATCCACTGGCCACATGTGAGAAGAGTTGGTAATGGCCATCTTACAGAAGGGAATGATTTAATTAGAACCTCTCAGAAGTAAGACTTCCCATTCTGGCTAGATCCTACTACTAAAGCTCTGGATCTTTTTTGAGACAGAACAACATTTCTCCCCTAAATAGCTCAGGAATCATTAGACTTTAAAGATCCAGGCAACAATTTTATTTTTCCTACAGTCAGGAGTAGGGAAAGGTTGCACTCACCTCCCTTTTTCCACTGGGTTGAGGAGCCACTGGTCAGGTAGACTCGGAGGCAGTATTCTCAGTCTTGGGAGCACACTAGAGTAACCTGGGGGGTTAAGATCCTCACACATTCTGTGCATGTAACCAAATATCACAGGTACCCCATAAACATGTACAAATATTATGTATCAATGAAAAATTTTAAAAATAAATTAAAAAACCCCCCCAAAACTATTCACAACTGGTGTTCACCTCTAGCGATTATGAATGATATGGTCTGGGGTGCAACCTGGCATCAGGATTTCAAAATCATCTTAGTTATTTAGAGTGTGCTGTATGATCTGATCAAATCAGAAAAAAAAAAAAAAAAGAAAAACTGAATCCAGCCTCTGTTTAACTGGTCATCATTGTTAATTAACTTTCTATATGCTGCAGAATAGGACTTCATAATAAAGAAATTTGGAGAAATCCTGTGCTTGTGTTTGATTGTAATTGGAGAGAGTAAGTCTTTCTCCTGCCTGCTCTGCAGGGCTGCTGTGATCTGCAGCAGTGGTTGGGGTGTTGGGAAGGGAAGAACTTTGTAGACCAGGATTTGCAACCTCATAGGTCTGTGAGGGGGTCAGGCAAGTGCTGGAGGAGACGGACAGGACATAGGACAACAGGACAACAAGCAGTAGGGCTTGGAGTCCTAGGTCAAGGGGGTAACAGTGACCTAGCTCTGGCTGATTGTTGCCAAATGAATCTGGACCTAATGTTGTCAGACTTTACTTTCTTTTCTCTTCTCTCTTTTCTTTTCTTTCTCTTCTCCTCTTCTTTTCCCTTCTTTCTTTTTTTCCTTTTTTTTTGTTAGGAGAGGAACACATTAGGATTTGTATTCAGAATCTCTCAATATTAAGAACTCTGAATGCTGAAAAGCATATTTGGGGATTAGATCCAGGGACCATCATTTTGTGGACTCAAAAGCTGGGTGGAAGTGGGAACCTATTTAAAATCAAGATTTATTTATTTATTTATTTTTAGTAAATCAGTCTATTTCCACAACTTACTTTTATTATTGTTTTATAGATTGACTCTCCCCTCTTGGCTGCTTTGCCGGGGGAAGCAGATTCTCTGTCCTCAGAAGCACCAAAGAACATGTCTATTTATTCTTCTGGAGTTTCCTAAGTTTCAGGGAGTTAACATGGCTGGTGGGGAAGATGTCCTGGAAAAAAGACCTGAGCTTGAAGGAACATTACCTGCTCTATTATGTATTTTTGAGTTGGCAAAACGTCTTTTTAAATTTTATTTAATTTTATTCCTGTAATCCTGGCACTCTGGATGTCCGAGATGGGAGGATCGCTTGAGGTCAGGAGTTTGAGACCAGCTTGAGCAAAAGCAAGACCCGTCTCTACTAAAAATAGAAAAATTAGCTGGGTATTGTGGCATGTGCCTGTAGTCCCAGCTACTTGGGAGGCTGAGGCAGGAGGATCTCCTGAGCCCAGGAGTTTGAGGTTGCTGTGAGGTATGAAGATGCCACTGCATTCTACAGGGGGCAAGAGAGTGAGACTCTGTCTCAAAAAATAAATAAATTTTATTTAATAAAATTAATAAAAATAAATTAATAAATTAATAAAAATAAATGGATTTTATTTAATTTTATTAATTTTATTTTTTAATACAGAGTCTCACTCTGTTGCCCAGGCTGGTGTGCAGTGGTATGATCATAGCTCACTGTAGCCTTGAACTCCTGGGCTCAGGGGATCCTCTTGTCTCAGCCTCCTGAGTAGTGAGGACTACAGGCACAAGCCACCACTTCTGGCTAATTTTTTTATTTTTATTTTTTGTAGAGATTGGGTCTTGCTATGCCACCCAGGCTGGAGTCTCAAATTCCTGGGCTCAAGCAATCCTCCTGCCTCAACCTCCCAAAGTGCTGGGATTACAGGCAGGAACCACCACGCCTGGCCTTGAGTCTGGGAAAACTTCTGAACCAAGTTGGCAGGCAAGCTTCAGCATCCATGGGATCTGTCTGAAGCCAGGATAGAGGAAGCAGTAGCAGGGAGGTGTACACACGCTGACAGAGTTCCTGGCACACACGGCTCTGCTTATGTATAGCCAGGGGTATCAAAGAAGGCACAACGTAGAGTGTTTAAGGTGAGAGGCAGCAGGGCAATTGCGAAGAGTCTGGAATTTGTTATGGGAGAAGGAGTCGCTGAATGTCAGCTCGGACTAAAGACTGCTTTGTCGTCAAGCTCTTAGAAGCTGCTAAGCTTTGATATCAAATTTTGGCTGTGGAACCAGGAGATATACCTGCTATGCTGCTTCCTCATTTTTATGACTTTAGCATATGCCAAAGTAGTAGCACGGATATCAGAGGGAAAGGAGAAAGCTGTTGTTTGGATACAAATGTCCTCAATAAAGGCCAAGAGTGATAAGGGAAGCTATTAAAGCACACAGGATGCTAAATTGATTTATGTTGAATGCTGCTGCACCATGTTAAGTTTGTTTTCCCACACTTTCTTGGAAAGTCTTCTTAGTTCCTTCTTGTACTCACTGCACAAAATAACTTATACTGCCCTCTCAAATGTAAAGAATAGCAGAATTCCTCAAACAAAAAACAAAGCAAAACAAAACAGAAAAATCAAAAGATTGCAATTTCTTCAAACTTTAGACATTACAGCATTTTTTTTTCCGGAGACAGAGTCATGCTCTGTTGCTCAAGATAGAGTGCCGTGGCATCAGCCTGGCTCACAGCAACCTCAGACTCCTGGGCTCAAGTGATCCTCCTGCCCCAACCTCCTGAGTAGCTGGGACTACAGGCGCAAGTCATCACTCCCGGCTAATTTTTTAAAATTTATAGTTGCCCAGCTAATTTCTTTCTATTTTTAGTAGAGACAGGGTCTCGTCCTCGCTGAGGCTGGTCTTTAATTCCTGTGCTTAAGTTATCCTCTTGCCTTGGCCTCCCAGCATGCTAGGATTATAGGCGTGAGCTACCACGCCTGGTCCTAAGACATCACAGTATCTTAATATCTAAAAACAAACAGGAAACAGAAAAGTGAATTATAGTAAATCCCTTTGTAAAGCAAATGTATGTAGTCCCATCTAAGTTTATGTGTTTATGGGTCTGATTTTTGGGTTTTCCTAAACGCACCTCTGTCCTATCAAGACTTCTTCCCCAAAATGAAGCAAGTATGAAATGAATGAACATGAGCAATTACCACCATTGCTAATTTGCCTTACCATGCCACCCCCTTGACGTTCCTGTTTTGGGTTAGGAGTTAACGGAATCATAGCATATTAGAGTAGGAAGGGAATGTGGATTGATTGATTCTGCCCTCTTCAATTTGTAGGTAAGAAGTTACAGGGATATGCCCAGGTTCACATGGTTAAGTAGTGGTTGTAATGACAATCTTTTTTTTTTTTTTTTTTAGAGAGACTAGGGGTCTTGCTATTTTGCTGAGGCTGGGCTTGAACTCCCGGCTTCAAGCAATCCTCCCTCCTCAGCCTCCCAAACTGCTGGGCTTACAGGTATGAGCCACCATGCCCAGCCTCTGATGACATTCATGATCTTACCCAACATCTAGCCTCCACTTCTTTCTTCTCAATAGAATACCAGTTTGGGGCTCCTCCCTCCACATTATGACTCAGGAGCAGCTGTCACCATTTCCAGCTCCAGGGTGGATCCTGATTAGTGTAAGCCAATCCACACATGTCATTCTCCTGGCACCTACTATTGAGCCAATGGTGACCTAAGATGGCCCAGTCAGACTGAAGGGGAAGACTTATGTCCCATGCGTGAAGGAGAAGATTCCCTCTCCTTCTTGCATATAACTTCCACATTACCATTGGGAACCATCTTTTCACTGTTGGGGGTCTAACTGATGCAGGTGTCCAGGCACAATTAGAACACAGCTCAATTTCTACTAAGTGTAATTCTTATTACACCACACAATTGCCTCACGATGTCCAGCAGGCCAGTCATCCACTGGGCATCTGGGCAAAGGGAACTTTTTTTAAAAAAATTTTTCCAGGCTACTGAGTAGAGTTGGTGGTTAGAGATGGAATGGTATTGAGGCAATTTCTGTGGCTCAGTTTTTGTTGATTCAACCTTATGCTGCTCCCCGGTGCTATGAATGGCATTGCCTGAATCTGCATATGGCTAATGAGATAGAAGAGGAAGAAACTACCTGAATCAGCCGAGTGATAGATGATGCAATTGTAGTTGCCTAGTGACGCTTTTAGTTGTTAGTGACAGAAGATACAATGTGAGCTTAAATAATAAAAGAACTACGTTGGCTCAAGTAAATACCAAGTACTTGGGTATGTGACTCAATCCAGAGGTTCATATGATGTCACCAGGATGCTGCCTCGTGGCCTCCCTTTCATCACATTGGCTTTCTCACATTCAACGTGAGGGCAAGATGGCAGCCAATAACTTCAGACTAAGCTTCCATGCTCAAGACCAACAGAGAAGAGGTAGAGTTGGCCTCCCTCCCATCTCAGATGCTGCAAACATCTCCATACCCCTCCTTGGCTCTGGTTGGATCATATGCTCATTCCTGAAGCAGCCACCAAAGCAGCTCTGAGTTGCCTGTCTCTCCCTGAGCTGAAGACTACAGACTGAGATTGGCAGCAGGTCCCAGGGGAAAATCACTGTTCTGTTACCCAGGAGACAGGCAAACAGGTGCTGGCTGTCCAACTCGATACCTGGAAGCTTTTCTAAATGTGTAGATTCTTTTTTGATTTATATTGCGCAAAGAGCAGAGAATTTGAAATCAGAAAACTAAGGTTTCAGTCCCGACTCTTTGAGTCCCAGCTCCACAGTTGTTACACGTGGAAGGACACCTTTACCCAGTTTGAACCTGCTGTTGCTCCGAGGCTTGAATGAGATCCTGGATAGGAAAGTACTTTTTAAAACAGTAAGGGCTAAAAAAAAAGATGAGGGACTGTTATTGTTATTAGTATTATTACTATTATCATCTTTTCTGAATTTCTCCCACTCCTGCTGGGACTACGGTGCAAGGTTCTTTCTGGCAAGACAAGAAGAGTAAGTGCATCATTAGCAACTAGAAAGACTCTGGGCGGTGTTGCTGTAAGCATAGATAACATCTTTGTTAGAATCAGAAATAGACCGCTCCTTCTACTTCTGGGCAGTGCAGTCCCTAGAGAACATGGCTTGACAAGTGGATAACATCTTTGTGCAAAGAAAAAAAAGTAACCTTTTCTTCTAGGCAGACACACCTGCACGCTAGGTTGCACAGCATGGGGAATGGAATACATGCTGGATTTCAACGGTCGTTGCCCCTTAGCAGAGAGGGGTGCAATTTGAGGGGAGAGCGGGGGGTCTATGCAGTGTACAACCTGTACAGCACAGCTGTACTCTGGGCCCTGACTTTGGTGATGAATCATTGAGCAGGTTGAACTCTGGAAGAAGGCTTACTCCTCATTTTCCTGGCAAAGCCCAGCTAACCCTCTAAGCCTGCCCACCACTTCCCCCTTTTCTGAGCTGTTTCAATTCATGCTGATTGCAGCGGTCTGTGCTGTCTCTCTTAGTTAACTACCCACCAGGGAGCCAGATTCTGCTGGCCTTCTCAGATGCTCACCTGCACACCATTCCAATGGCAAGGAAGAGGAGTCTTCCTTTTTAACTATTCTGAGGAGTGATTTTGCAGAGGGTGGCTCACCCTTTAAAAATAAATGTGGTGCATTGGTTGACTACAGTTGGCTGTTGTTGGAAAGTCAGATGCCGATTTCTCCAGATTGCCCAGGAAGAAGGAATGAAAAACACAGGCAGCTTCACCTAGACTGACCACCACTGTTTGCTATTCTAAATCCTCCTGGCAACAGCAGCTCCGGAAAGAAATTATTTGAACTTGATCCAGCCAGTCTCCAGGGAGCCAGAGATGTGATACAGTAGCCTTTATGTTACGACCACTGAAAGTCTTCCTTTTCTTAAAAGATTATCCTGCTATTTTTTTTGTGAAAGATGGATAGGTAGTGTCAACAGCCACTTGCAGGGTCGCTTTGGGACTGAGTTGCCCCTTGTACTTTGTCCTTGGAATCTTTTGGGTCACCTGAGATGCATAGTTCTGACGGAAACTTTTCAACACGATTTTAGCCAGGATTAAATTTTAGCCGGGTCACAGTGACCTCAGTGGTGTGGCTGAGGTGAACCGGGTCTTAGTTTAAAGCATGCTTTGGTCTCTTTTACTGAGAAAGCCCCTCTGCTGGACACTGTTACTGTTATCTTATACATCTTCTGCTTTACACAGAAAAAATTCTGCCTTAGCTTCTGTTTCCTCACTGTCTACTTGTTTTTACTTCCTCCAAGTTGGTGGGTTTTTCTGTTTGTCGTCTTCTCCCCACAGATCATTCTCCGCCCTTCTCTGGGCCCCCAGGCTCCCTTGCCCCTGAGTTTCTGGTTTGTTCCCCCAGTGGGAGGCACAGCAGGAGATTGCAAGGTGAGAGGGCAGGGAGATGGTTGCTGCCTCTGACCCTCCATCGCAGCCTCAGGAAGGGTCTGGCAGAAGCCATGTCCCGCCACTGCACCACTCCTGGTGGAGGGCTTCCTCTGTGGCTCTAGAGTCGCCACACTCTCTCTTGCCCCTTCAGGCACAGAGATGGAAACAGCCTGATGGTGAATCTCAGGGTGCACCATTATCTCTTGCTGGTTCTCTTCGTCCCGTCTATACCCTATATGGTCCCTTTATTACATTCCTTACAGTTCAACCCTTTTGAGTGTCCATCTGTTTCCTGCCAGGATGCTAACTCATGCAGTGTTCATCCTCACCGCGCTGCTGAAATAGCTCCCTGGAGGGTCATCGGAGATGTCCAAGATGGGTACCCAAGAAAACTTCCCAGCCCTTTCCCCCCCTTAGCCACTTGTGCTCAAATTATTTCTTCCTCTGGGTCCTCTCCTTTCCCTGTGTCCTCCTCCTTTCCTTCTACCTTCTCGCTCATTCTCTGACAAGAGCTATTATACTTATTAGCGCTCCTCTTGTTTCCACTCCATCTTGCCCTATCTGGAACGTCACCCATAGACAAAAATAATCTTCCTAAAACACCTACAACCAATTCATGGAGCAGTCTTGGCTTGGGAGAGGTAGGTTCTGGATAATGTCCATTTGCACCTCTTGATAAACTCTCCACTCTTCCCCCATGCTCTGAGCCTGGGAGATAGACCTTCCTGGGTGCATCAAAGGGCTCCTGCCCTCAATTACATGCTGGGTTCAGCCAGTTAGGAAGCACCGGCTGGGGGCTAGGGGGGAGGGGAAGATGAGGTTGGGTGTTACCCACACCAATGTGCAGGGGGTTGGCAGTGGCCACGTTTCTCTCCCATAGACCATGGGCCTTCCCGATGGCCAGAGCTACTTTCTTGCTTTCCCTACTGCTGCTAGACCTGCTGGCTCCCCTTAGTTTGCCCACCACTTTGTAAATAGCCATGTGCTATGGAGGTCTTCTATGTTACCTCCATTTGAGGGTGCCATCTCCCTCCTGCTGGCATCCTGACTGGGGATCTGATCACTGGGTCCAGCCAAGATCTACGGATGCTCACTTTCCTGTCATGTAGGGAGCTCCCATTGTTTTCTGGTCATTCCCATTATTACCACTTAGTCTATCTGTGTTGAAAATGTAATCTCTCACCTGACTTAATTCCCCTTTCCTCTCTTCTGTTCAAGGATAGGGCACCGGGCAGGCGTGCATGGTGCACTCTTCTGTTCCCTGCTCCCTCCGCCAGGGTCTTTTGTGTGCTGGGGGAGGGAGGAGAGGGGAAAGGGTCACATCTCTGTTTTCATAGCTGGCTACTGAAATAGTTTCTTCTTTCCTGTTTGCTAATGTCTTTGGCAAACAGAGAGGGCACATCAAGACTGTCTAGGAGGCAAAGGTCCAAATGCTGATTCTTCCAGGATGGGTTAGGGGATGCTCTGGTAACAAATTTGGATATCTTAGAGAAACAAGTGATTGCTTCTTTTTCATGCTACATGCTCACTGCAGGCCAGCAGAAGCTCTGCTTACCACATCACTTAGGGACTCAGCCTCATGGGACAGCCGCTATATCCAATAGAGGGAACAAAGAACTCCCAAAACATCTTGCATCAAGACTTAAATGTTGGTGCCCAAGTGACTTATACTTGCATTTCATTGGCTAGAACTAGTCACATGGCCCTACTCGCCCAGAAAGGGACCACGAAGTACAATGTTACCATGTGCCATGTGCCCAGAGGGGTGCTCTGGAAATATTTGGGAACAGTGCCGATGACTAACCCAGGGCACATGTGTGACCTCTTCAGAAAGCTAGCATGGTCTAGTGCTCTAGCAAGGGATCTCTGACACTGCCAGAAGACCCTGTCCGACCCCTTACATTGCTGGAAGTCCATCCTTCCGCCCATCCTGTTGCTGGATCTCCACCCTCATGGGCAGCCCGTGAGCAGGCAACTGACCTGGGCTCCAGCTACTTTTATTTTTATTTTTTAAGAAAATTATTGTGGTCAAATACACTGAACAGGAAATTTGCCAATTTAATCATTTTAAAGTGTACAACTCAGTGGCATTTAGGGCAATCACGGTGTTGTGTGACCACCACCATTATCTGGATCCAGATCATTTTCATCACTCCAAAAGGAAACCACATACCCATTAAGCAGTTACTCCCCATCCTCCCCCTCCCTTCAGCCTCTGGCAACCACTAATCTGCTGTCTGTCTCTATGAATTGACCTGTTCTGTACATTTTTTTTTTTTTACATGGGATCTAGCTCTGTTGCCCTAGCTAGAGTGCAGTGGCATCATCATAGTTCCTAGCAACCTCAAACTCCTTGGCTCAAGCTATTTTCCTGCCTCATCTCCCAAGTAGCTGGGACTATAGGCGCATGCCACAATGCCCAGGTAATTTTTCTATTTTTAGTAGAGACCAGGTCTCGCCCTTGCTCAGGCTGGTCTCCAACTCCTGAGCTCAACCGATCCTCCTGCCTTGGCCTCCCAGAGTGCTAGGATTACATGTGTGAGCCACCGCGCCTGGCCTGAATTTATTTTTTAGTTTTTTAGAGACAGGGTCTTTGCTCTGTCACCCAGGCTGGAGTACAGTGGTGTAATCGTAGCCCACTGCAGCCTTGAACACTTGGACTCAAGAAATCCTCCAGCTTCAGCCTCCCAGAGTGCTGGGATTACAGGCATGAGCCACTGCGCCCACCCCTGTTCTGTACATTTCATATAAATACAATCATATAATATGTGGCCTTTTGTGTCTTTAAACCCGGCTACTTTTCGAGGTGTCCTTGTGGCCTGTGGGAAGTGACACAATATTGTACCAAATGGTGGCAGCGTAGGTGCTCCCCAAGTGCCTTCTCTCTCCACCTGCTGTCCTCCTATTTCCTTTCTCCTGGCTCAGAAGGAGAGCAGCACCCTGCTGCCTAAGCAGGGACTGGATTGCCTGCCTCATCTTTCAAGTTCCTGGATCTCCAAGGGTGCAGCTCTTGGGGTCCCTGCGCAGCACAGAGGAGGAAAAGCCACTGCACTCCCTGGGTCCATCTTCCTGGCTGCCTGCTCCGTCCCCAGCAGACGTGCTCATATAGCTTGAGGTGGTGGCGTTTTAGTGGGACCCCGGTCAGTAAGCCCCAGGGGCACGTGGCATTGGCGGCACACGTCCTGCACGTGTTCTTTTTTTTTTTTAAGGCAAGCACAAAAATGAGGTTTATTGAGGAGAGAAAGATAGGATTATAGGGCAAGAGCAAGATGTAGGTTTACGGAGCTTGGTAGGTATGCCGCAGATGACAACCGGACTCATTATCTTACAAAGGGAGAGCCAAAGGAAGGGCGCAAAAAGGCAGCATGCCTGTGTTCCGTAGAGGCTGTTTTTTTCCGCCTTGGCAAGTGCCTATTAAGCTGCAACAAGAAAGATCCTTTGATATTTTCTTACACATCATTTTGATAATGTTCCTCTCCTGCTTAACAACTTTCCATGTCTCTCTATTATGAATGGGATAAATTCTAAACTCTCCTTTTGGCATTCAAGGCCCTCTACAAAAAACTAGCTTTATTTTGAGCTTTTGAGGTTTTTCTCTCACCACTCCCAGCACAAACTCTCTGTTCCTTTCAGGCTGGCCTGCACACTCCCTGCCCCTGAAGTGGCCTTGCTCGATTTCAGTTGGGGTTGTTTTCTCATCCACCTGGAGCACCCCTTCTCTCTTCTCACCTCTCATCCCAGTCGCCCTGGCTTCCCAGACTCCTCCGCCCTGGGAACTCTGCAGCCTGGGCCTGTGCCCACTAGGCCAGCGGTCCCCAACCTTTTTGGCACCAAGGACCGGTTTCATGGAAGACAATTTTTCCACTAATGGGAAGCAGGGGCAGGAAGGTGGAGCTCTGCAGCCTGGTCCTTAACACACTGCAGACCGGCACCAGTCTGAGACCTGGGGGTTGGGGACTGCAGCACTGGGCAGCCCCATATGGGGGGTGACCTCCTACATGTCTATGTTCTGTGCTAAGGCAGGGTGAGTTGCCGAATGACCCACTGATTGTAGCTGGCACGAAGGTTCACTGTCACCCCTCACCCCATCTGTCCTCAGTAAGAGATGCTGGCAGAGCCGAGAGGAGCGGGCTTAGCCCAGGCTACAGAATCCAAATCTTTTCCTGATGGGTGATGGGGTGTTAAGAACATGTTTAGAAAGAGACTCTGGATACCTCAGTCATCTGCCAGGGGTGCCTGCCTGGCTCATGCTGGGGTTGGGGACCTGGAAGAGACAGGCACAACTTGTCTGCTAGAAGATCTTTCCAGCTGACCCAGAAGTACATTCTGTTGTCACCGTGTTTGGGTGGAGGGATGAGAAAAAGGCAGGCAGGGAGAGAACAAGAAAGGCAGATTGGGGAGGGAAGATGAGATAGAAAAAAAAAGAAAAAGGCAAGTCAATGCTTGGAGGAGGAAGAGGAGGAGATGAATTTGGGGTCCCCAAACCTTGGGTGGGAAGAAGCAAGCTTCTACCCTCCTTTCTAAAGGGAGGACACCCTGCCGAGTGGCTTCCACTAAGTCTGTGCTTTCGCTCTACCCCCAGGCCGGATACACAGCACCCCTCCCTTCCTTATGTAGCCTGCCTCAATGGATCAAAAAGCAGCCCCAGGCCGGAGTGTGTTTTTCCTTGGTAATCTCATCTCTATGCTGTGTACGCCTTTGTTTTTGAGTTTCTGGTTTAGTTTGTTTCAGTGGGAGGGGCTGACCTATGCCTGGAGGACTTATCCCCAGCCCAGGAGACAGCCAAGAGTGACAGAGCCAGTGCCACGCCCAGTGCTGACCTCTCTCGGGGGGGTCGGCATCCTTTGTACCAGGAGCTCCCCTTGGCCATACAGGCACCTGGAAGTGGGCATGTCTCCTTTTAAGACCCCCAGCGAGGCCTCCCAGAATCAGGCCAGCCCGGCAGCATTCTGTGCCAAGGTATCTTGACTTGGCAAGTTCTTTGTTCCCCTAAAAGCGAAGGCAGAGGCTACAAGCACAAGGCGTTGTCAGGAGAAGTGGTAACACTTGTGCTTGTGCAAGGCCTGTGGCTTGGCTTGCTTTCAGGCGAGGGTGGCCTGCTGTCCTCGTCTCTGCACGCATCCCATTCGCAAACCCTTCTCACCTGAGCAACTGTAGCCCATTTCCAAGAGGGATTCTTGCCTCCAAACTCTCCCCTTCAATCCGTTCTGTTTGCAGCTGCTGGATTAATTTGGTTAAAGGCCCTCTCTTACCCTGCCATTCCTCCACTTAAAAACTATCAGCGGTTCCTATTGCCCAGGGAATAAATAACTGGTTTGTGCAATCAAAGTTGCTGTGCTTACTCCAGAAGATACACACCCCATGGACTCTCCCGGCCTTTGCTGAAGGCAGGCCTGTGAGCTGGGGAGAAGGGAGGGGTGGTATCTGGGGACCCTAGAGCCTGCCCCGTCCCATTCCAGTTCCAGAGGGTGCCACTTGGGGTGCTGCTCCTGAAATGATTCTGTCTCTTAGCATGCTGTACGCTCAAGGCTCCCACTTTTGTCGGCTTTCCATCAAGCCTTCTCACAATATTGACTTACATGATCTGGAAAAGGGAGGTTCCAGAAGAATCTCCAAGTTTGCTGGTAGCAATAAGCCAGTGCCGGCATGATGTTGGCCCGCATCCTCTCATACCCACGGTGAATGTCACTAAGTCATTTTTGCCCACTGAGCCCAGCTGAGGCCTCAAAAAACCTTTTCAACACCACTGCAGGCAGCCACTACCAATCGATGCAATTTGGTCAGTGAGATGAAATCTATCTGTCACTCCTACACCCGACCTTTCAGGGAGTGAAACGTTAAACCCTGTCAAGATTGGACACAAGATGTGGATGGGCCATTAAAGTGGACCTAAATCATATTTCGAGATTTAGCCAATGTCTTCCCCCTCATTTCCTTCTACCCTCGGCCTGTCTCTGAATCCGGGCTGAGAACACTCTGCTTTTATTTTCTTGGTGAACGAATGACTCAGCAAAAGGGCAGAGAGAAAGCTAAGAGTCTAAACAGATTTTTAAAATTGCTGGTAGAGCTGGTAATTTGAGAGAAAAAAAAGAAAAGCTTTTGAGAAAAAAAGAAAAGCTTTTGAGGTTAAAAAGCTTAAGTTTTGGAGTTTCAAAAGCTTAGCTCCTAAGGGGATTCAGGGCATGGAGAATATATGATGAGTAGAACAAAGAACAAAACAGGCAAACAGGCAACAGCTGCCCTGGAGCGGAAGCTGGAGGCGGAGGAGGTAAAATGTTGGTCTCTGCACATAGCCTGTCCCCGGGCCAGGTGTGGTGAGGAATGATGGAGCCCTGGGTAGGTTTGGGAAACTGAGGGCAGAGCGGGCCTGACAGCATGTGGATGAAGTACAGACAGAGTGTGGACAGGAAGAGGACGCAGGACAACGTGGCAGAAGACCTCCCTGGAGGTGACACAGAGGACTTGGTGACCCCTTCCCCCGCCATCTACAGGGATCCTGAATTTACTGAGATTAAATTTCTGCCATTGAGCAGAATGGGAGCGGCAAAGAGGACTTCCATTTAATCTCTGAAAGTAAAGAAAGTTACATATGAGACACACTGCAGCTGACAGTTGTATGCATGACCCATAGTAAGCCATGACCCCAGCTGTAATTATGAGGTGACACTTTTTAGCTCTTTATTGTGTCTTGGGTGGTTTCCCTTAGGAAGCATCCAGCTCATTGCGAGGGTCCCTTGTCTCTGGAATTCTGGGTGTAGACCTGGCCACTGCCCTTTTAAGAAGGACCTGCTAGCCGGGCGCGGTGGCTCACGCCTGTAATCCTAGCACTCTGGGAGGCCGAGATGGGTGGATCGTTTGAGCTCAGGAGTTCGAGACCAGCCTGAGCAAGAGCAAGACCCCGTCTCTACTAAAAATAGAAAGAAATTAGCTGGACAACTAAAAATATAGATACAGAAAAAATTAGCCAGGTATGGTGGCATATGCCTGTAGTCCCAGCTACTCAGGAGGCTGAGGCAGAAGGATCCCTTGAGCCCAGGAGTTTGAGGTTGCTGTGAGCTAGGCTGACGCCACGGCACTCTAGCCCGGGCAATAGAGTGAGAAGACTCTGTCTCAAAAAAAAAGCAGGACCTGCTGTCTCTGTAGAAATTTCAGAGCAGCACTGAGAGAAGCAGGGACGCTGGCCGGGAGGTGCTGACACGCAGCACGGCTGTGAGAGTGTGCCTGTGGCCGAGCATGCACAAAGCAGGTGAGGGGTTTAGTCAAAGTTGGCAAGGTTGAGAGCTGGGCCCCGTGGATTGTTGGTGAAGTCCTGGAGCTCTGCAAATATGTAAACTAGGCCCCTGCTGAATGGGATTGGAAGGAAGAAAAGATATTAATATGCTTCTGGGACTGTTAACCCTCTAGGAATATGTAGGCTGGAAATAGAAATATTTTAAAGGAGGGGTTAGTTTAGGGTTTCTTAACTTTGAGATTATTGGCTTTCTGGGTCAGATAATTCTTAGTTGTAGGGTGCTGTCCTGTGCATTGTAAGATGGTTAGCAGCATTCCTGGCTTCTCCCCAGTGGATGATGCTAGCATCTCATCCTCTGCCCTGACGCCAGTTGTGATAATGAAATATGTATTCAGATATTGTCGTGGGTCTCCTGGGAGTCAAAAATCACCCCCAGTTGAGAACCACTGGGTTAATATCATGTTCCCAAAGGACGGGTCACAGAATAGGGTCATGCAAATTGAAAGTGAAGTCTGTAGTCAAATAAGTCTGGAAATGGTGAATTAAAACAAGCTAAACAGAGCATTTTAGTTTTAGGACTTCTCAGTTCTGTAATATGCCAATGCTATCAACTGAATGTTTGTGTCCCTTCAAAATTCCTATGTTGAAATCCTAATCCCCTAACTGATGGTATTAGGAGGTGGGGGCCTTTGGAAGGTGATTAGGGCATGAGGGCAGAGCCCTCACAATTGGGATTAGTGCCCTTATAAAAGATGCCACAAAGAGCTGATTTGTTCCTTCCACCATGTGAGGATGAATCAAAAAGACAGTTGACTATGAACCAGAAAGCTAGCCCTCACCAGACACCTAATCTGCTGGGGCCTTGATCTTGGACTTCTTAGCCTGCAGAACTGTGAGAAATAATTTCTGTTGTTTACAAGCCTGTGTAGTCTATGGCATTTTGTTATATCAGCCCTAAGGGACTGAAACAGCCAATGCACACTTTAAATCCTTAAGAGAGAACATACGGGATTAGCATGCATTGGATATACTTGGGGCATTGCTACATTAGATACATTCACAGACTATAAAACATTAGGGTTAATAATAATGAACATGTCATTTGTACTTTACAGATGAAGTGTCTGCCAAATAGACTTGTTTTTTCCTTATTACAATTCTCCAAGGTACGTATAATTATTCCCTGTTATAGATGAGAGAACCAGGACTCAGAGAATTAAAATATTTGCCCATGGCCACACAGCCAGCCGATGGGGGGATTGGGACTTGAACTGGTTTTAAATTCTGAGTTCCATGTTCTTTAAAGGGTTCTGTGCTGCCCGTTGGGCATAGCTTTAAGAATTTGAAATTGATGTTGTGCCAGAATCAAAGTATATCCTCATTCTGGGTGATACGAATTCTTTTATACTTAGAGATCTCTGGAGAGACATTGTCAGCTGGGTCCACATTTACATGGTCAAATAGAAGGCTTGATGGTAAAATATTGACTATCTTTAGCATAATGAAAAAAATTTCTTTGCATCCCAATTTTTAAGTAAACCTTTTGTCTCCTTTCTAAAAAAAAAAAAAAAAAAAAGAATTATATAACTGTGTTGCTTTATTTTTTTCCTTGGTTGCCAGGAAGCTCAGATCCAAAATTTCCATCCTGTCTGACAGTTTTGTGCCCCTTTTCTTTGGTTCTATTGTTTATTATCTGTGCTTTTTTTTTAATGTGCCCCTACTCCTATGTGATATTGTCTGTACTTTTATAGGATTTGTATATTGCCTCAAACTCTTGGTAGATAAAAGGGATGTATTAATACATATAATTCATAAATAGAAACTTTCCAAAATAGTCACCTCTTAAAAAGCAAAAACAAAACACCACCATCACAATGCTTAAAAATGGTTCCATCTGGTTTTATTTCCTAATCACATTGGAGTGTTCATGTCTGGGTGGCAGTTAGGAGTTCTACTTAGGTGAAAGATAAGTAGCCATCTATATGGAATAATTTATTTATTATTTTTTAATTAAATCAAACTAATATTCCTATGGTGCATAGTGTTTACAAAGCGCTTGTGTGAACATTATCTTACTTGGTCTTATCAACATCCTTATCTGAGTGCTGGAGCAGGTATTTCTGATTAACTATTTTAAATTTGACTGCTGATGAATAAACCCAGGCTCAAATATTTTGAGTGACTTATTTTTGCTTTCTAATGTTACTGGCACTGACTAGCTCGTGGAAAAGTTTAGAAAT
Source organism: Cheirogaleus major (assembly GCA_963574435.1). Lineage (NCBI taxonomy): Eukaryota > Metazoa > Chordata > Mammalia > Primates > Cheirogaleidae > Cheirogaleus > Cheirogaleus major. The sequence continues at coordinate 18,003 of CAUYPO010021560.1, read as the reverse complement.
AGATCTGAGTCTTTTTCCTCCGGATGGGATGTTGGATCTGAGCAGGGTGGCAAATCTGTGGTACATGGATTGATGTGTCCTGTCCCTGCCACTCCAGGGTTCAAGAGGTGGCAGAGGCAGCCCTAATTGGTATCAGCTCTCTGTTCCCATTGAGCCCAGCTGTAGCAGGAGTCAACACAGTGCCTCAGACATACAGCCCCAATGACGTGAAAAAAGATATTGCAGGACTAGATTTTTTTTTAGGATTCCATTAAACTCAAAAATTCTTAAATTGTATGACTATACTAGATTAGAAACCTGAGATCGTTGAACATGATGAATCTTGTCTGTAGCATCTGCGTGGCAATTTAAAAAGTAGCAGATGGGTCATTTGGGGATAATCTTCTTTCTCAAAATTCATTCTAGCTGGGCATGGTGGTGTGTTGTGCCTATAGTCCCGACTACTTGGAAGGCTGAGGCAGGAAGATCACTTGAGCCCAGGAGTTTGAGGCTGTAGTGTGCTATTACTGCACCTGTGAATAGCCACTGCACTCCAGCCTGGGCAATGTATTGAGATCCTGTCTCCAAAAAAAAAAAAAAGAATTCCAGTTTGTATAGCACTTCAATTTAATTTAAATTTATTTATTTATTTACTTATTTATTTTTGACAGGGTCTTGCTCTGTTACCTGGGCTAGAGTGCAGTGGTGTCATCATAGCTCACTGCAACCTCAAACTCCTGGGCTGGAGTGATCCTCCTGTCTCAGCCTAGTCCAAGTAGCTGGGACTATAGGCACATGCCCATGCCTGGCTAACTTTTCTGGTTTTTGTAAAGACAGGGTCTCACTCTAGCTCAGGCTGGTCTTGAACTTTTGGCCTTAGTGATTCTCTCGCCTCATCCTCCCAAAGTGCTGGGATTATAGGCATGAGCCACTGTGCCCATCCTGTACTAACTTTTAAATCAGCCGTTACTAATAGACACTAAAAGTAGAACACACAAAACATGTACAGCAAATATTACACCTTTGAAAAAAATCTTGTTGCTTCAGCTATACTATACTAAATTCATTTCTTAGCTGATATTTTGAGTCCTGCACTCATAGTTAGTAAATGAAAATCTTGCTCTAGAGCCCAGATTTTAACATGAGTCAAGACTATAAGATCATAGATACAGATAACTATTTGGGAAAAGGGAAAAATGTCTCCTTTTAGCTTAGAGAATGGCTCAAGCAGAGCCTAGCTTTCTGCCTTCACAGACCACCATGATCTCAGGATTTTTGTTTTTTAAAAATAATCATTACTTTTTCCAAAGTCTTGCCTTTTCTCTGGCTTGAAGTATAAATTAAGAGCAATTAAAATCAATGTCCTGCTCTCTGCATAATATTGTTTATCATAAATTCGCTTCCTTTGATGTTTGGTCGTAGATGATACAAGATCTCCCTCTATCAACACTGATGTATAAGATGGTGAAATCACAGCTTAGTACGTTTTGTCTAAAGATTGTTATTTTAGGCTACGTTCCCATTCTTTTTGATCCCATTTCTTAATTTCATGTGAATGTGCTAGAAAATGGCCAAATGATAAAGGAATTCTTGGACTATTGATTGACAGTCATGTTTCCAATCTCTCTCTTTCAAGTTTAAGGGATCTTGAGTATTGCACGATAAAGCCACAAATGGAACTAAATTATGCTGAGCAAAAATAAATTCTTTTACTGAGAATTTCCCAGGAGTTTTGATATTTTTGACTCTTGCTCACTAAATATGGAAAAGATTGAGACACTATGAAGCAGGGGAGCTGTTCTGCCTTTTTTAGACCTTCTTGTAAGAAATTGTTTCATCCCTTTAATGCTATGTGAACAATATATTAGAGATCCCTTCCCTGTTGAAAAGTCACAGCCCTCTGAATGGTAACAGTTTCGGGAGATGTTCTCTAACCTTCCATTTTTATATAAAAAATAAAGCTCTGGGAATTATGATTTGTATTTTCTAGTGGTCTGAATGTTGTCCAACATATGGAAATGATGGAAATGGACATTCCACGGCATCTTTCTTCTTGAAGAAGTCAAAATCCCTTTAGACTTAATTTTCTCCTTAGTCCCATTGAATATAGGTTCACAGGATTATCCAAATCCAGTGCCACGTCAGTGGAACTCTGGTGGAAAGTACTTGTGTACGAAGACTAGGGAGGAAATTTAGTGCTATATTATGGATGTGTAGGATGCTTTTTATGAAGGAATCAATATGATCAGGAACTTCATTTAACGGGGTTTATTTTAAGGATACAGGGAAGAAGAGGTGGAACAATTTGAGCAGTTAGATGGCTCAGCTTCAGTGAACATGACTGCATTGTTCAATGGTGTTTAGGATTCATTAAGGCTTTCGTAGTTTGACAGCAGTTGTATTGATCCAAGAACAATTTGGTAACCTGTAATACTCCTGATTGTTCCACATATCACGCTGGTACTATTTAACATGTTTCTCTATCCCTGGTGGTACATGCAAATCGGCGCAAATTGGTAGTTAGACCTAGAGGTTTGATCAGATTTTTTTTTTTGCTAAGACTTCTGAGTTGGTGTTGTGTTGTCTGTCCAGTTGTCTCTCCCTTAGGGTTGAGAGCGGCCATAGAAATTCACTGTCTAGATACATTAATTCATGTGAGTTGCAAAATGATGGCATTCTAATTTTATCGTGTTTTATTTTCTGGAATACAGCTATAAAGAGCAATTTTCCCATGTAAACTATTTGGTTGCCTTGACATACAGTCCCTTTGGAAAGCCGAAATAAATGCTTCAGTTTTTCCTTCTGTTTACTACCTTTCAAGATAATGAGTTGGTTCTCTCAACTCATGAGTTAGTTAGCAAAAGTAAACAATGATGGTGTTTAAAAAAATCACTATTGAACATATAGGTAGAAATATGTGGTTTTAGTTTACTGCAGTTTTTACCTTTATTGATAGCCAAACTTTCTCATCTTTGAGCCGTAGGTTGGTTTCTAAGTCTTTGGTATGATCCTAGTAATCTTTAGTAGCTTCCTTGCTTTCAGGTGTGACAAAGTGGTCTATGCTCATTGTGTACATTTTTGGTTTCAGACCTGGAATCAGCCATCTCTCCACGGAGGTTCACTTCCTTATAATGGAAAATGGTATTTAGAAATCATGATTAGAATGCCAGAAGAGCTCACTGATACTAGGTTTGTCATTGTTTCTAAGTTTTTTTAGGAGACAGAGCTAGGAAATTTTTATTTGCTTTTAAAAGATGAAATATACCATGTATTCAAGGTAAAATTTCTAATTCAAATTCAGTTCTATGGGGTTTTTATTTAAGTTTATCAGTTTTACATCTTTATTTCCTCATGTTGAACATTGGAATTGCCAACAATACAACTACTAAATTGCTTTAGTTCACAACACATACACCACAGTTTCAGAATAACAATATTGACACCACAACCAATAATATAATTACCAAATATAGCTTTTTTACAGCTATATATATATATATATACATATATATATATGTATATTTTAGAGATGAGATCTTGCTATGTTGCCCAGGCTGGTCTCAAATCTTGGCCTCAAGTGATCTTCCCGTCTTGGCCTCCCAAAGTGCTGGGATTACAGATGTGAGCCACTGCACCTGGCCCTACAGTTCTGTATTTAAAAAGATGTGAAACAGTTCATCTCTGTAATTATGCCACCAACTGGATACATAATTAGGTTTATTTGCTTTATTTTGCTACTGACTTTTAGGGTTGTTTTTGTGTTAAATTAACTTTGGTATAATTATGCAAAATATTAAATATTTCCAAAGTTGAATCTATAAAACAAGACATGTTGAAAGAAGTCTAGCTCTTTTCCTGTTCCATCTACCTATTTCTTCTTCTATATATAAGTACTTTAAAACATTATGGTTTACTATTTCATTTTAAAAATATAAGCAAACGTACATATCTATGCATATCTCTCTCCTTAGATAAATGATAGCATATCATATACACTTTTTTCCCTCCTGCTTTTTTGTAGTGATCTATCTTGAAGATCACTCCTTAGTAGCATATGGAGAGATTCCTCCTTCCTAAAAGCACATATCTTCCACTGTGTTCATGTTTAGGATCATACAGAGAAAAACAAGACCCATTTAGAAGGACCTCTCACACACTGTTGCTGGATGTGTCTATTGTTGCAACCACTTTGAGGGGAAATTTGGCAAAATCTCAAAAAAAAAAAAAGTATATACTTGGTACAACTCAACAAGAGTTTCTTTAGAACCCCCTAAATGTTCATCAAAAGAAGAATGGATAGGCTGGGCGTGGTGGCTCACACCTGTAATCCTAGCACTCTGGGAGGCTGAGGCGGGAGGATCGCTCGAGGTCAGGAGTTCGAAACCAGCCTGAGCAAGAGGGAGACCCTGTCTCTAATAAAAATAGAAAGAAATTAATTGGCCAACTAAAAATATATGCAGAAAAAATTAGCCGGGCATGGTGGTGCATGCCTGTAGTCCCAGCTACTCGGGAAGCTGAGGCAGAAGGATTGCTTACGCTCAAGAATTTGAAGTTGCTGTGAGCTAGGGTGATGCCACGGCACTCTAGCCTGGGCAACAGAGTGAGACTCTGTCTCAAAAAAAAAAAAAAAGGAAGAACGGATAAATTCAACTGTGGTACATTTTAATGGTGAAATACTATATAGCAGTTAAAATAACAAATTAGATAAATATATAGCAACATAGATTTTAAAGGCATTAAATTAAAAACAGGTTGTATAATGAATATAGGAACATATTATTCATGTAAAATTAACACTTATGAAACAATACTGTGTATTGTTTCTGGCTACATACATAGATAGCAACGGTATTAAAAACTGAATAGGATGGATATCCACCGAAGGTCTTCTATGAGCTCACTGTTGTGGGACCAGAGAGCTGTGCTTTGTAAATTCAAGTGCTTTTTATAGTGTTCTTTTCTCTGTTTCTCTGCTCACTGTTCTGCCTTGCCTTTTGGTTATCTCCTGGGATTGATTGATTTCTATCCATTCTGACTCATCCTTGTCAAGGGGTACCAAGAAATAAGCATTGAACATGCTCGGCAGCTGTGCGCCCTGGGGACTCAGAGTGGAGGCAGCCGTGGTGGCTGAGGCAAGAGAGAAGTAGTTGAAGGAAGGTATCACTATTTGATTTCTGCAAACGTCCAGAAGGAAAACTATTCTTGTGTAAACATGTCAGATCTGTTAAAACACATGAAATTAACTCCCGAAATGGTGAAATAGTTATAGTTGTATGCATCCTGTGATAGGGTGACGTGCAAATTTCCATCACACACATTTTCATTACATAAAAACAAAGAAAAGTTGAGCCCTGGGCAATACAGGGCAGGAACCACAGTGTTTTGGGTAGAGAGACATAGTCTTGTATTATGAGAAATGAGATTTTGGGCTAAAGGACACAAACTGTCAGCCCACGGACATTTTTGGGAAAAATTTTTGTTGAATTTTTACTGAAAATATATATCATTAAAAATGTGTAAACATTTAAATATTGGAAAATTTCACATTTTAAAAATCGAGATTTCTAGGTTCTCTTGACAAATCAGCTTTGGCAACAGTGCCAGTGTACAGCCTGGTAACAGTCATCTGGGGGTGCTGCCCCCTTGAGGTGGGGTGTTTGCTCTCCTGCTAACCACCCTTTCCACCTGACAGTGTTACTTATTTGTGCTACCTGCCTATCAGGTTGAGAATGCTTAGTTCAGGGCAGCAGATAATGGTATTTGTATTTCTTGCCTCTAACAGTCTTTCCTTTCACCAAACATTTCAGTCATGTGTTTCCAACTATACTCACATCGAATGTCAGAGGACTTGCAAGTTAGAGCTGCTTGGACCCTACATCTTCCCTCAGGTCTTTGTTTTATTTGGGGGTTGGGTAGTATGATTCAGTTAAAGTTATGGTCAGAAGTCCCTGGAAACCCTGCTGCCTTGGTGGCAGGAATATGGCTTCAGTGCTTGTTCTTGGTGCTCCACGGCCAGGAAAGATGGCTGAGTAGGAATAGCAGAGCGTACCACTTAGCCAAAATTCATTTTTATAATTCTGAATGCAGACCACACTCTATTATTTATAACATCCACAGCAATAATTCCCCAAGAAGTAAGTCTAATTAAGAATTCCTGCTCATTAGCTAGTGAGGAAATAGATTGGGAAGAGTCCCAGATCCCATCCATGCCTACGGTATGGGGAGGGTTTGGGAGGGTGAGGACTGCCCAGGTGATCTCTGTCAGGTATGAATAGGGCACTCAATCAAAGGGACTCATTTATGCAGGGCAGGCTCTCAGAAGACTTCCTCTTCAATGCTGTGGGCAGAGGAGGGTTGGTGAGAAACGAAGGCTCAGATGCAAAAGATATTTCTGGACTAAGTAGAACACATGAAGTTGCAGCTGGAATTTTTCCATCAAGTGGGCACATGCACGATGTAAACCAAGGGTGCTGGGAAGGGGTGACCCAAGGGACACCTCACCACTGCCAAAGGTTTTTGAAATTCCCTTTCCATCTCTGCTTCCAAGCCTCCTGATATCCCATCATTAGAGTCGTTCCTTTGTATGCAGGCACTATCCCTAAGCTTTATCTTTTTTTACATAAATATCTTAGGGAGGAGCTTTATGAAAGCTTTTGTAAAAAATCTTTACTGTGTGTGCAGGGCTCTTTCTTATGCATGACTTCATGCCCAAGGTCAGTCACCAGGATTGGAGCTCCTCTAGCTCCAAGTTCATTGCTCTGTAGCAACGGTTTTCAATGTATGATCCTGGGACCCTGCAGGGGCAGGAGTGTGTGTGTGTGTGTCCCAGAGACCCTTTCAGTGTGTCCCTGAAGTGAGAACTATTTGCAGAGTAATACTAAGACAGTATTTTCCTTTTTCACTCTAACTCTGTACAGAGGAGTTTTCCAGTGGCTACACGACATGTGATATCACAACAGAACAAATGCAGAAGCAGATCTGAGAATCCAGCTGTCTTATATTAAGCCAGACACTGAGGTTGCAGACATATAAAACAATGTATTCTTCTCACTAACTTTTTGTTGTTTGGTTTGGAGCTCTTTAGGGTTCTCGATAATTTTGAAGAGTATAAAATATCCTGAGACCAAAGTGCTCTGGGGCACAGCTGGCTGTGCTGCTTAGCCATCTTCATCTGAGTGTCGACTGAATTCTGTTTTTGCTGAGAGAGCTGGTTAAGAGAGGCTCTGGGTCTGGGAGAGGGATGGGGAGAGAGGTGGTCTCTGCCTGGGGAGAATGCAGACTTAGGAAATGAGAAGGTAGCACGAAGATCCTCAGGAGAAGGAGAGGGGAGTCCATGAAGCCCTAGCAGCAAGACTTTCTCCTTGCCCAAGACTGGTAATTGGATATAGTTGGATATTACGGCGTAGTGTCGGAAACCAAGACATGATTGAGAAGACTCACTTTAGCAAAACCACTTAGAAGTGGTGTGACCTGGGCAAATTGCTCACCCTTACCGGGCTTGACTTTCCTTGGCTATGAAATAAAAAGATTGGACTAAGTCAGCATTTTTAACCCAATATTGTGATAAATAATTGACAATACATATAGCAGTAAAGATAAAATAATAGATAAGACAGCAAAGTTTGTAAATATTTACTTAATAAAAAATTAAGGTGGATTTAGCATTGTCTCCTATCCTAATGCCACTCTGCCCACTTGAGTTTGATGTGCTTTCTTGGCTGGGACTCCCGCTAGCACAGAGTGAGTCACTGCAGCCGATAAGAGAGGTAAAGAGCCATCGGAAGTAGATGACTTTGTAAGGTTTTGTTCCCAGCTCGGAATCTCTAGTGGTCTTAAACAGCGTTTGGTTCCCAGCCTGTTGACACATGCCCTCAAATAACAGAGAGACCTACTTAGAAGGAAGGTCAAGAGTTATCAGACTTTCCAGCCACATAGTCCTGGGATTATTTCTCAACTCTGCCACCTGATATTTGTGTGTCCTTGAGCATGAGATACAATCTCTGTGTGAAAAAGGGATAAGAGTGCCCACCACACAGGGCTGTTGTAGCTGTTTAAGGTGAAAACATGTGTTAAACTAGCTGGCTCCTAGCCAGCACTGGATAAACCGTGGTTGCCTTCTCTTTTCTCAAAGTGGGCCCGTAGAGAACTGAAAGACATGTGTAAAAGGCTTGTCTTTTTGTGGGTGTCTCTGGATGAATGGGAGGACTGCCTCAGAGGGGTGAGGTTTGAGCATTTAGATGCTCAACAGAAGGGAAGGCAGTTTGGCAATTCTGTAGTCTGCAGCTGAGTAGGTCTGGAGAAGCCATTTTGGTGGCCTGTTCCTGATATCTCCTCACTCATCTCTGCTCCCCTGGCTCCCACTTCCTGGGAGACATGAGGAATGAGCCACAGCCAGCAAAGACTTTGTTCCCCATTTATCATCTTCTGGCTTGTTTAGTGGAGCCATTTGCTTTCCAACAGGTGAGTCGGATGAGATGGATTACGTGTTGTCAAAACAGTAACTAATGAGATGTTGTGGTCATTTCTTTGTGATGCAGAAGTGGGACATAGTTAAGCATTTCAACTTAGCTTAACAGCAAGCTCAGGAGATAGACATTCATGATTCCCAGTCTGCCCTCCCCTACCTGTCTTACTTATTAAACTTAAAATTACCACAAAAAGTACCTTATTTAGGTTGATTTTTTTTACTATTTTCTTGGCATAAAAGTATTTGGAGAAGATAAAGTAAACACTAACTAAAATTAAACATTCCTTTACAACACACTGTACAAAAAAATATGGTACACAGAGATATGAGAAGAATTGTTGGGATTTGCTGGTTAAATCCTCTAAATGAGCTCCAATTGAAGAAGAGCCCAGAGTTCAAAGAATTACAGAATCCCGAGCCAGGCTTGGCATATATTCTGAGAGGCAAAGGAGTGGAAAAAGCATGGGTTTTGGAGTTTAAGAGATCTGGGTTTGAATTTGGGGTCAGGTCCGTACTAGTTGTGTGACCTTGGAAATACCTTTTAACTTAGTTTCCTCATTAAGTCGGAGATAGCCTTGCAGAACTGTTTTGAAGATTAGACATAACAGATGTAAAATGTCTTGCAGTTACAGATACAAAATAAATGGTAGCTCTGATGATGATAATGATGTCTGTAGTCTGTGCAGATAAATTCGGTATGTCTAGTTTAATCAGAGCTATTTACTCTGTAGAGTTGCCTCAAAGTACTGCTAGGTGTACCTGCCTCATGCTTCTGACTTCTGTCTTCTAGTCTAGTTTAAAGTTATCAGGTTTTTGGAGAGGTAAACAAATTAATTGACTGGCTTAACATATATAGTCATAAGCTGCACAAATGACCTTATGAAGAAAGTACATTAATGTACATTAATCGATATAAAAATATTTGAACATATGTACATTGTGTAAACATAAGATCAATTGCAGGTAGCATATGATGGACAGTATACAGGAAGGGCCACCAGAGAGTCAATCTGTGTATGTATTTTTCTCTATCTAGAGGTGCCAGCAATAACTTTGCTGGGGGCTGGGGCTGGGGTAAGGATACCTTAGAATCACTTGAGGAGACACTCTCGGAAGGGCACATAATCTTGAAGCATGGCTTCCTTTAGAAGGGTACATGGGGTCACTGCTACCTAAGATAGGTCACCTTTTCTCCAATCTCCAGTAGCAATTTCTAGCTTCCACTCTGAATGATTCTGTTTTCATTGGGAATAGATTTTTTAAAAGAAACACAAAAGGTCTCAGTATAAAAGGAAAGTTAAGAACATATATTTATAAAAAGATATAGCATTTAAAAAGTCAAGCCATTGAGAGAGAGAAGATATTGGTAATTCATATAAATGGCAAAGGGCTCATATCTAGCGTATATGAAAATACCTCCTACAAACCAGTAAGTAAAAAGACAACTCAGTAGAAACGCAGAAGAGGGGAACAAGCAATTCAAATGTGGAGGAAGTCTGAATGGTCAAAAAAAGATAATATGCTAATTAGTAGTCTGAAAAATGGGTTTTAAAATACAATGAAATACCATTATACACTCTTTACAAAGTCTAATATTAAATAGACTGACCAGGCTGAGCATGGTGGTTCATGCTTGTAATCCTAGCACTTTGGGAGGCCAAGATGGGAGGATTGCTTGAGCCCAGGAGTTTGAGGCTGTACTCTCTCTAGCCTGGGTGGCAGAGTGAAACCCTGTCTAAAAAAAAAAAAAAAAAAAAAAGATTGACCATAACAACTGACAACATGAAGTGAGGCAAAATGTCACACAGAGTGGGAGGGAATATAATTTGGTAAACCATTCTAGAAAATTTTGCTTAATCCACTAAAGTTGAAGATAGACTTACCCTACTACCCAGAGATTCCAATCAGAAGTATAGATCCAGCAGGATGTCCATTATTATTTTTAATAGCCTCAAACTGGAAACAATCCAAATGTCCAAGTGAACTGTGTTATAATGATACATGAATACCGTATACATCCATGAAAATTATCCCACTATAGTTACTTTAAACAACATTGATAAAATTCGCATCCATAATATTGAGCAAAAAAAAAAAAATGCTCAGCGTTATTCTAATTACATAAGAAGAGGAGACTCAATTAGGTTTTAGGTTTTCAGGGATGCATACATAAGCAGGAAAGGCCTGAAGGAAAGAAAGGAGGTGATTACCATAGACTCTCTGCAGCCTGCTGGAGCCCAGCTGTGCTGCATCAGGACAGCTGATTGTGGCATCTCAACCTGAATCTCTGATGGTAGCTTGGAATCAGCCACGGTCATAATATTTACATTATGTGAATCAGCAAAAGCTACAATCTGAAGGTCCCCCTCCACCCCCGCAGAGAAAGAGTTGGTAAACGCTCACCAACATACCAGTACCTGAAAGTCACGATAATGGTTGCCTTTAGCAAAGGGGATAGTTACTGAAGACAGGCATATTTGGGTCTTCTCAGATGCTGGAACTCATTGGGCTTATTAGCCAGAGCTTTAGTTACATAGATTTCCCCCAATGTGTTACGTATCACAATAATCAGTTTTTTTTTCAAAGACTTAAAGTGAATGCAATAAGGCAAGAAAAATAAATAAATTAAAAAAGAAGTGTGCGTGAGGAAAGGGAGTATCATCAGACACTCTACTTGGTTGTAAGGGAAAACCTGCCTGCCTCCTAGTGTGGGTCTTTGGGAAAAGAATGGAGTCAGTTTCATCATGGTGTCCATGAAGTGGAAGATGCCGGAACTCATCATGGATTAGCACTTCTGGGGTAGGTTGATGTGCCCAGGAAGTCAATGTATGTGAATCAGAGAATTGAACTGGGAATATGGGAGAGGGGCATTCCCCGCTCCACTTGGCACTGATGGGCTGGGGTTGGCCTCCTTTGTGGGTCACAGCAGCATGTTCAGGGATCTGAATCGGGGTGGCATCATCTCGAGGTAGACCAGAACCATTAGGGCTGTGTAGGGACAGCCTTCAACAGCAACACCGAGTGACAACTAGAAGCAAAGGCAGTGGCAGACTGCTCAGACCTAATGCTTACCTCACTTGCATGTGAACGTAGAACTGACCCTTTTAAATTAAATCCAGAAGGGAAGGGGGTGCATTTTGCAATCCCCAGTGTAATAATTGTTTCAGTCAAGGATTGTATCGATGGATACTAAAACCATTAGGTGCAAAGTTCTTGGGAGAACAGTATATTCATGTGACCTAAGTATCACCCCATAGATTACTTATGAATTATAAAAGTAAAATGTAACTTTACATCAGAGAGATCTTGTGATATTCAACTTAAACAAGTAGTCAAAGTTAGCGCCTCACTACTAATGGAAACACCTGCCTCCTGCTTACAGCGTTATGGTTGATACAGCTGTCAGACTGATTTCTTCTGCAGACAGATGTTCCAAAATAACTGTATGTGCTTTCTACATTGACAGCCTGCATACATCTTCTGGTGTGATACAAAAATATGTAAGATACTTGTGAAGTATTTTTGCCAAATATGTTTAACCTGAGTCTGATAAAGGTTTTAGACCAAAATTTCAGTTTATAGGGAATACAGGGGACAGAGGAGCATGAACAAGACTAGGAAATAATCACACAAATTCAGAATGTAGGACATTCAATAAGATGGTTGGCCTGGACTCTTTTAAAAATCACTGTTGGCTGGGTGTTGGTGGCTCACACCTGTAATCCCAGCACTTTGGGAGACCAAAGCAGGAGGATTGCTTGAGGCCAGGAGTTTGAGACCACATTGGACAACATAGTGAGACCCTGTTTCTGCAAAATATTAAAAAAAAAAAAAAAGAGAGTCAATGTCATGAAATGTAAAGTGTGTGCCAGGGGGTTGCTCTAGACTAAAAAGTTAAAGAACTGTGTCAGCCAAATGTGATGATGTGGAAAATATAAAATAGTCATAGAAGTACATTTGAAAACAATTGTGGAAATTTGAATATGGACCAGATATTAGATGACTTTAAGAATTATTGTTAATTTTCTTATGCATAATAATGGTATTGTGATTATGGGGGTGAATTTCATTATTCTTAGGAGACAAATTCTAAAGTGTATAGAAGTGGAGTGCTTCAATTATTACAATTTATACTCTTGCATAGTTTTGGAAAACAAAATTATATATACAGAGAGAGTGAGAAAGCCAATAGAGCAAAATGCCAATAATTGTTGAGTATAGATAGAGGGTGTACAGGCATTCGTTTTTTGTTCTTTCAATGTTTCTGTATGTGAAAATTCCATAATTAAGAAAGAGGGAACAGGGAGACTCAAGAAGAGACAGTTGACTTCTAGCTAACAGGACACAAGGATTCCAAGAATTCACTGGAAAAACTAAGAGATGTGACAATAGTTGTAGTGTGAGTTTGTGGAACAGCAGCTCATGGTTCAAAAATAGTGAATGAAGCCTGTTCATTTAGACTATCCAGTGTGACAGAGAGTTATGTGTCAATCTTGTAATGTCATGATGAGAAAGGCCACTTGCTTTAATAGGGGTGGCTTTCTCATCGACAGACAGACCTTCATGAGGTGGAGGCAGGGAGTCTGAACTCCAGACAAAGTGAGATAACCGGCAAGACCCTTGGTTAATCTTCATTTGCAGGCAGAGCTTACCATTGGAGGGCTGTAGAATCTGGTTTTCAGGAGACTTGGAAGGTGCACACACTGTTCACATTGTCTTTGTGGGGAATAATTTAACTTGCTTAATTTAGGATCTCACTGTCGCGACCTCAGTGCATTTGTTCAACAGCTGTGGAGGAGGACAGGTGAGTGCCTGCTGCTTACATCACGGTTCATACAGCTGTCAGCCTGATTTCCTCCACAGACAGAGCTTCCAAAATGACTGCGTGTACTTTCTATTTTGACAGCCTACACGGAGTCTCAGGGCTTTAGAAGTGGAGGGACAGTTGATTCTTAACCTGGGGTTCATAGATTCTTCCGTTGGCAACTGTGGAAAAGTTTCACGGATTCCGTGAACCCCTTTAAACACTCTTCCAAATAAATTTTATTATTTTATTTTATTTCAATTATTTATTTATTTTATTTTTTGAGACAAGAGTCTCACTCTGTTGCCCGGGCTAGAGTGCTGTGGCATCAGCTTAACTCACAGCAACCTCAAACTCCTGGGCTCAAGCAATCCTCCTGCCTCAGCCTCCCGAGTAGCTGGGACTACAGGCACGCGCCACCATGCCCGGCTAATTTTTTCTATATATTTTTAGTTGGCCAATTAATTTCTTTCTATTTTTAGTAGAGACAGGGTCTTGCACTTGCTCAGGCTGGTTTCTAACTCCTGACCTCTAGCGATCCTCCCGCCTCAGCCTCCCAGAGCACTAGGATTACAGGTGTGAGCCACTGCGCCCGGCCTATTTTAATTTTTTAAATCAACAAAGGAGGTAGAGTCTTCCAAATACATTTTAGCCCTTTTTCCCCCCTCCTAGGAAGTGTTTCTAGCTTTTAGCAGATTCCATAAGTGGTTATAATGAGAAAAAAATTAGGAGCCGCTGATCTAGTCCAACCTCTAAGCCTCATTTAACAGACAGAGAAACTGAGAGAACAGAGTAGGAAAAAAATCAGTTATTAAAATTTTTGGAATATCTGTGTATTTTATAGAACTGACCTGGTTTTTCGCCACTGCAGACTGAGCTAATGGCCCAGTAAAATTGGCTGAATGAAATAGAGCCACTAGGGAGCTTTTGCTGTCAGCATAGAAACCCCAAATAGCAGAGGCAAGTCTGGTTGAAATCCCTAAGAAGGGAAACAAATTTAGGAGCAGCCCCTGCAGTCTTTAGAAGCCAGCGACACGGGCGAGACAAGTTAGGTTCTTTTGCCCGGATTACATTTGAGCTCTGAGAAAAAAAAAATTATTAAGAAATACCTATGCCAACAAATTCCATCCTTCCACCCACTCTCCCCCACACCCAGCCCTTCCACCCACTGTTTCAAAAAACAAAACAATAAAACATGGGTCCCTTGGCAGAACTGACGCAAAAGAGATAGTGAGATAGCTCAGTTTATTTTTTCTGAAACAGAGAAAGCACTCTATTTGATGAAGCATTGCCATGATTACCAAATAAGATAAGACAGAAGAGAGTCTTTAAATTAAACATTGAGGCCTGGGCACAATGGCTCATGTCTATAATCCCAGCACCTTAGAGGCCGAGGAAGGGACAGGATTGCTTGAGGCTAGGAGTTTGAGACCAGCCTGAACAACGTAGTGAGACCTTGTCTCTACAAAAAATAAAGGAAAGGGATTAGCTGGGCATGGTAGCTTGTGCTTGTAGTCCTAGCTATTTGGGAAGCTGAGGCGGGAGGATCGCTTGAGCCCAGGATTTTGAGGCTGCAGTGAGCTATGATTTTGCCACTGTACTCCAGCCTGGGTGACAAGGCAAGACCCTATCTCTAGAGTAAATAAATAAATAAATAAATAAACAAAACATTGAGAATGATAAGGGTAGGTGTGAGGGCTGGAGAATAATTATAACTTACTAAGAATAATGCCATTTAAGTAATTTTTGAGAGACTTTAAGCATCTGGGTGCCGAATAGAAGGGCCCGAGGGGTCCTGAGGCCACCCCTGCTCCCAGCTGTGGCTCTAGGTCATATGGGATGATGCCCTCTACCCCCAGTCTCTCTCTGCTGTAAATATGTATTGGATTACAATTGCAGTATGTAACTGCACCCCCACTTGTGTTGCTTGTCAGCTCCTCATGAACATCAGTGACTCTGGGGCCCATGGTGGAGCACCCCATCAGTAGCATGTTCCAATGACCAAGTTAACTCTCATGCCAAATTCTAAAATTTCCCTAGGAGACATCTGTTGGATTTTATTTTATTTTTTTGAGACAGAGTCTCACTCTGTTGCCTGGGCTAGAGTGCCGTGGCGTCAGCCTAGCTCACAGCAACCTCAAACTCCTGGGCTCAAGCAATCCTCCTGCCTCAGCCTCCCAGAGTGCTAGGATTACAGGCGTGAACCACCACGCCTGGCCAGTTGGATTTTATATACCATGTTTCCCTGAAAATAAGACAGGGTCTTATATTTATTTTTCCTTAGGAAGACACTCTAGGGCTTATTTTCAGGGGATGTGTTATTTTCCCCTCAAAGCCTCAGCTTACAGCACGCACAGGATGGCCGGGACCTGACCGGGGGAGCCGACCTTGTTGGTGGGGCTGCCCGCACCTTTCCGGTCACCTCTGGGATAGTAGCTGTCACTATGGGGCAGATGAGAAGGGCTGCTTGTCTTCTTTACTGCTCTGGGACGAAATGCTTGGGTTGTGCAGATATGCTGCGTGGCCACGCCCATCACTAGGTTTTATTTTCGGGGTAGGGCTTATATTGCGCAAATGCTTAGAAATCCTGCTAGGGCTTATTTTATGGGTAGGTCTTATTTTCGGGGAAACACGGTATACTTGTTGCTACTAGATTGGGAGCTTCCTGAGGGCATGTTTAAACACATGGCAGTAAAGAAAAATATCCCGGTGGACAAAGCATTTGTGGCCATGATCCCCAAATACCTTTCAGTCCAGATCCAATTTCGGGTAAAGGGTCCCACGTATCTTCCACCTCAACCTCGTGTCTACTTGTCACTGTTTTGGCAAAGAGCCATCATTCATTTGTTCACTCATTCAATTCACCACTTGTGTGTTTTGTAATTCATTTATGTGTCCACTCGTCCATTCAATAAATATTTATTGGATTACAATTGCAGTATATAATTGCACCCCCACCAGATTATTTCTGAGACTAGAGATTTCACTGTCATCTTCAACTCTTCCCTTTCTGTTGGTTTGTGTCTACTCTCACCCTATTGGGTCTGCCTCATTGATTCTTCCTGCACCTGCTCCATGGTCCTATTACCCCATGGGCAAGTCTCTTCTATTTCCTGTTTTGGCTTTGAGGGGGAAAAAGACACAAACCATTTTTCCTCTGCTCTCACACTATCAAAACAATCAACACAGAAGACTTATGTGAGCAAACGTGTGGGTTTTTTTCCCCACACACCAAGCAGGCAATGAATTCTGCCTGAACACCAGCTGAGTGTCCTCTCATCCAATTCAGTTCTGACACTATATATCTGGAGATGGTGTCGGATCACATGGGCTGAGGGCTCAGTCCCACAAGACTGTCCCTCACTGCCGATGCCAATCAAAAGCCACAGGTTGTTTTCCCTGTGCTTCAGACTAACTGGCTATAAATTGGGGTTCCCACAACCACTTCTTTGGGTCCCACTGATTTGTTAGAGTGACTCACAGAACTCAGGGAAACACTTTACTTACATTTACTGGTTTATTATATTACAAAGGATACAGATGAAGAGATGCATAGGACAAGGTACGGGAAGGGGCACAGAGCTTCCATGTCCTCCATGGGGTACCACTCGCCAGGAACTTCCATGTGTTCAGTTATCTGGAAGCTCTCTGAACCATGTTCTTTTGGATTTTTATGGGAGCTTCATTACACAGGCATGATTGATTAAATCATTGGCCACCGGTGATGGACTTACCATCCCTCTTCCCTCCCCAGAGGTCAAGGTGGGGGCGGGGTAGGCTGGCAGTGCTAACCCTCTAATCCTGCCTTGGTTTTCCAGTGACCAGCCCCCATCCTGAAGTTACCTAGGGGCTGCCAGCCGTCAGTCAACTTATTAGCATACAAAAAGACATCACTTTGGAGATCCTAAGGGTTTTAGTAGTTGTAGTCAAGATCAAATACGTATTTTACAATATTATAATCTTCCTCCATTATTTTTCTTTCAGGTCATTGTCAGCTTTCACCTGTAAGGCTGGTGGCGGGCCCCCTCCCTTCCCTAGATCAAAAAAGAAAAGGCTCATGAGATCAGACCCGCCAAGGAACTGCCAAGGACAACTGCCCCCCTCAAAACTACCACACCCAGATAAGAAAGTTTTGGCTCCTGGATTCCACAAATACCGACAGCCCCTCCTATTTCTCAATGACCACCAAAGGTCGCCCCAGCTCTTCCCGCCAAAAGTCCCTAGCCCTGCCCAAATGGCATAAAAGGCCTCACCCCCTTCAAACAGTGGTGACTTCTGGGGCCCCCCTCTCTTGGGGCCCCAGAACCTCATCTGGGAGCACTAAATAAAGCCACGTTGTTTAGCCCCACTCTTTCTGTCTTGTCTTTTCGCCGCTGCCGAAAAACCTTACATCACCAAGATCAAATTTTCTGGACTCATCTCTTTCCACTTATGACATGCGAGCACACGCTCCAGACTCAATGAATCATTCACCTGTTTTCCAGCACTCTGTTGTTGTATTTTCATGCCACTGTGACTTTTCTTGGTCACGTTATACTTCTTTTCCTGGAATCCTCCCCATCTCCTTCTTTTCTGCCTCTTGAAATGCCACTCATTCTTCAAGGCTAAGATATTTGAGCTCAAATATCGCCTCTTCTGAGAAGCCCTTCCAAATTTTCCTTCAACTCTGCTTTTCAGTTGTTGCAAATTTGAATGTACATTAAAGGCATACTCTGTATGCTGAAGCTGCAGTCCCTAACCCCCAGGCCGCAGA
>CAUYPO010021555.1:0-25720 GCA_963574435.1 Cheirogaleus major | reverse complement strand
CATGTCACAGAAGGGAGTGAATCAAGACTTATTCCAAATGACCTCATCATGAGTATGCCAGTAAGAAAATGGCAACTTTAAACACACACACACAAACACACACACACACACACACACACACACACACACACACACACACACAGCAACAGCAGCAGCAGCAATAACAAACTACAGACCAACATCTTTGATGAACTAGATGTAAAATCCTCAAAAATACTAGTAAATTCAATTCCACAACACACTAAAGATCATTCATTATGGTCAAGTGGGATTTATCTCAGCAATGCAAGAATAGTTTAACCTACTCAAATCTATAAACATGATATTTTGCATTAACAGAACCAAGAACACAAAATATATAATACTTTTAACAAATGCTGAAAAAACACTTGAAAAAATCCAACATCCTTTTATGATAAAAACTCTAAACAAACTGGGTTTAGAAGGGGCATACGTCAAAATAATAAACTCCATAAATGTCAAACCCACAGATAGCATCATAGTGAATGGGGAAAAAATGAAAGCATTTTCTCTAAGATCTGGAATAAGACAAGGATGCCCACTTTCACAACTCATATTCAACATAACGCTGGAAGTCCTAACCAGAGCAACTAAGCAAGAAAATGAAATAAGGTGTATACGAATTGGAATAAAAGAAGCCAAATTATCTTTGTTCACAAGCAACATGATCTTATATTTAGAAAGACATAAAGATGCCTCCAAAAAAACTACTAGAATTCATAAATGAATTCAGTAAAGTTGAAGGAAGCAAAATCAACATACTAAAATTAGTAGCACTTACGTACACATATAATAAAATATAACATATATGCCAACAGCAACTGATCTGAAAAAGAAATCAAGAAAGCAATCTACAATGCAATAGCTACAAAAATATGAAATTCCTTGGAGTTAATTTAACCAAAGAATTGAAAGAACTCTACAAAAAATCTATAACATATTAATGAAAGAAACTGAAGAGGATACCAAAAAATTGAAAGATATTCCATGCTCAAAAATTGGAAGAATTTATATTGTTAACATTTCCATAGAACCCCAAGTAATCTACACATTCCATGCAATCCCTATCAAAATACCAATGACATTTTTCACAGAAATTGAAAAAACAATCCTAAAATTTATACAGAACCACGAAAGACCCCAAATAGCCAAAGCATTTCTGAGCAAAAAGAATAAAGCTGGAGGCATTACACTACCTAACTTCAAACTACACTGTAAAGCAATACTAATCAAAATAGCATGGTAATGGTATAAAAACAGGCACATACACCAGTGAAATATAATAGAGAACTCAGAAATAAATTCACATATTTATAGCCAACTAATTGATGGCAAAGGTGCTAAGAACATACATTGGGGAAAGACAGTAATTTTAATAAATTGTGCTGAGAAAAATAGATAACCATATGCAGAAGAATGAAACAAGGACCCTATCTCTCACCATATGTAAAAATGAAATCAACGTGAATTAAATATTTAAATCTAAAACCTGAAACTGTGAAATTACTAGAAAAAAAATCATTGGAGAAATGTTCCAGGATATTGGTCTGGGCAAAGTAAGACCTCAAACAGCACAGGCAACAAAAGCAAAAATAGACAAATGGGATTACATAATCCAAAAAAGCTTCTGCACAGCAAAGGAAACAATCAAGAAAGTGAAAAGACAATCCACAAAATTGAAAAAAAATATTTGCAAACTATTTGTTTCACAAGAGATTAATAACTAGATTATATAAGCAACTCAAACAACTCAATAGCAAAAACCATATACTCCCGTTTACAAAATGGGCAAAAGATCTGAACAGATATTTCTCAAAAGAAGATACACAAATAGCCAACAGGTATATGAAAAGATGTTCAACATAGGTAATCATCAGAAAAATGCAATCTAAACATCAATGAGATACTATCTTACCACAGTTAAAATGGCTTTTAAAGAAAAGACAGGGAATAAGAGATGCTAGCAAGGATGTTGAGAAAGGGCAACTCCCATAAACTGTTGGTGAGAATGTAAATAGAACAGACACTATGGAAAACAATATTAAGTTTCATTGGAAAACTAAACATAGAAGTACCATATGGTCCAGCAATCCCACTACTGAGTATATATACAAAATAAAGTAAATCAAAGATATATCTGCACTCCCATGTTTATTTCAGCACTATTAATAATAGCCAAAATATGGAATCAACATGTTCCTATAAGTGAATTAATGGATAATGAAAATGTGATAAATATACACAATGGAAGAATATTCCACCATATAAAATGAAATCACATCCAGCAATATGAATGGAATTGGAAGCCATTACGTTAAATGAAATAAGCCAAGCAAAGAAAGATAAATATACCATATTCTCACTCAAAATGTGGGAGCTAAAAAAGTGCATGTCACGAAGATAAAGAGCATATTGGTGGTTACCAGAGGCCTGGGTGGTTGGTGGGGAGGAGGATGCAGAAGGGGCATAAAAATACAATTAGATAGAACAAAAAAGACCTCTTGTTTGATAGATCAGTAGGGTCATTATAGTTCACAATAATCTATTGCATATTTCAAAATGGTTAAAAGAGAATAATTTGAATGTTTCCAGGATAATGTGAAGATAAATGTTTAAGGTAATGATATCCCAATTACCCTGACTTGATCATTACACATTATATGAATGCAACAAAATGTCACATATACCCCACAAAATATGTACATCCATTATGTATCAATAAAAAGGGTAGACATACAGGCTCATAAAGGCTAAGTGGAATTTATGAATATAAATGTGGGAAAAATTTTATTGTGATAGCCAACATATGCAGACATTAAGTTTCAGAAGGCAATCATTGAGTTGGATTTCTGGAATATCTAATGTGGTTATCATACTGCTAGGTACAATGTAGATTCTCAATATATACTTATATAAACCAGCTACAATTGATTAAATTGTTACTCTTTTTTTTCAGCAGTGTTTCTTTCAGTGAGGCTATTAATTTTGCAGTGCAGGGACAAAATCCACCTCCAAAATTTGATACAAGTGAATAACAAAACAACTAGTCGACAAGTGAGTCACTTAAGAATAAACAAAAAATTGACTTATTATTTCAGTTGACCACATTGAGGAGCAATATTAAATCATCTGTTAATTGTAGATAATTCTCTAGAGGATTAGAGATTAAAAGGCTAAAGAAACTTGAAAAGTCACCATGAAGATTTGTATAATAAAGATCCTAGAGACAGGACACACTGTTCTTCTGTCATGGTGAATCAACTAGGATTTATTTGCATTTGGTTCAGATGACTCTCAAGGGAAGAAGAGTAACAAAGTGATTTAAAAGTGATGTCTGCACCCCTCAACTAAGAACATCAATTAGTTCAGTCTGAAGGCTAAATGGGAGGGATGAATATAAGTATGGGAATGATGTGTGTCATGATATATATATTGTGTTTCATCCAAGCACCAAGAAACCTATGCCAAATAGCTTTGGAAAATGAAAGAGTATTCTAATAATATCCAAGAATAAGTTCAAAAGGGAAAAATCCCTCAGTATTTCATTTCTGTCTTAGTAATAAACTTGATTATATTCTTTACGAAAGTCTGTTTCTTGAAAGTATTGATGTGCGAGAGTAGTATTGATGTACAAGAGTAGTAATTATATTTTCTGATGATGTGAAAAGAAAATGTCTGGTTTATCACATGGTGACTTTGAGTGATTAGTGGAACTTCAGGAGTGGTGGAAGAAGAATAAAGGTAGTACTAGTGCCATGAGATTGCTCTGAGAAAGACTACCTCAGAGAGCATTTTTCAAAATTATTCCAGGAACAACTTGAACTTAAAGGAGAGGATGTACTAAATGGTTCAGGTTCAAGCAATGTCTAAGACACATGTTGAAATAAAGTTTCTTTTTCATAATGATAATCATGGCCCTTGGTTGATATATCTATGTGTGTATTTATTAATATGTATGCATTTGAGTAATTCAGTACTCTCAGAGCATGCCCTCCACCACACACACACACACACACACACACACACACACACTTTTTCAAAGCATTATCATATGGGTGTCCTCTCCCACCTACTTTTACACCGGTGGGTTATTTTGTATTGTCATGTAAGTTGTTCTTCATGTTGCAATTCAGATTTCCTATTCACTTTTTTCCTCTTGAAATGACTTCTCTTATAGATAATGCATTTTCTCAGCCCATTTTCCTCCTCCACCCCAAGTGGCTGGAGAAATAAGATGAAATAGGCACCCTTCTTCAGTTACTCATACTGCTCTTTTGCACCTTCCTCCTCTCACCCTACCCCACTTTCTGCCTAAGGTTGATTTTTCCAGGTAACTCCCAATTTGCCATTTCCTCCAAAAGGCTTTGTGTAGCCTGACTAGGTGTAACACTCCATGATTTTTTTTTCTTGGTGTGGAGAGGATGGAGTTATGGATACACAAACAGAAACACCTCTGCCAGATTTTTGTTTTGTTTTGTTTCGTGTTTTTTTTTTTTGATCCATTTACTTGTTCATTTATACCAACATTTTCCTGCTATTGTTGCTAATGAAGCTGTAATTATTCAGAAGTGTTGTAAACAAAAAATTGGCCAAGGAGGCTGTTTAGACTACTTAGAGTTCTGTGGGCTCCCTTTCGCTTGATTCTTCTCTGGATGAAAGTAATCTTTCCTAAGGTCCAGTCTGGATCACTAAGGACTGTGCCAAATATTGCTGTAATAAATCAAGTGCACTAGCCTTGTTTTGTCATCTGAGTATAAAGTTTTCTTTGGAAATTCATAAGAAACTGGGAAACCAATAACTTTTTTTTCCATCTACAGGTCAACACTTTAACAGGGGTAGTATGGAGAAATACGAATGAAATGAAATATAGACATGACATAGAACAGGGGTGTATGCTTAATTTAGAGGATGAGAGTACATGCAAAAGTGTGCATTTATAGTATTGTAAATTTTTTTTTAATTTTCAAATATATGAAGTTTGAATAAAAATCTCAAAGTGGTCTGTGACCCAAAGTTACTAGCCAGCTTCACCAAATTTATAAACATAAATTTATATAAGATATAATTTATATGTAATAAGATAGAAACTACTCCATACAATAAATTCCATACAGCCAAATGATTCTGGTAGTTTCTGAATAACAAAAGATTTGCAAAGTAAACAACTTATTATAATATTATAATTTGATAGCTTAAATGCTCATAGCAAATAAAAATTAGAGGAAACACAGGTGTGGAGGTTAAAAACAAGGAATAAGCTCTTACAAATAGAAGGGAACCAGAATGTGTTTTGCTTTGCATTTTCTATACAATGAGATATGATGCCATGAAATCTCCCTAGTATATGTAGCCCATATTATATATTACTTTATACATTTAAAAAAGGCAAATATGTTCAATATCCCAGGGATTTACATATACAAATAATTTTAAATGAGTAATGACACCTTACTGTAGTGTTAATTCTAAATATTTTGAAGCTTTAAAATAGTATAATTTGATAAAATATATCTTTCACCTTATACTTGTTTTAAGTTTTGAATGCCATTATTTATTTCAAGAGATAGAAAAACATTTGGATGCTTTCCTCATACTTCCTTTTCCCTCTTAATTTATCTTTTAACAAGCTTTAAGTACACCATCCATCCTGTACTCTTTGCCTATTCCACTACTTTTATTTCAAAAGCTCTCCAAAATAAGAAATGAATATATAAAATGAATATTGATAACACTGACCTACTTCAAACCCAGCACATTTCTCCCATAAATAAATAAAACAGATGCTTTTATACTTGCTTATCTCCACATTGTTTCAAGCATTTTAAGCTCTTTTGTTTCTAAGTCACAAATGATACTTAACTATGTCTCTTATTTTCTTCTAACACACCTATCCACCCATCACTTATTTTCAAATATCTTCCTGCTTAGTATTCCAAATGTCATAGATTTCACATGTGGAATTTAACCAGTGGTGTTCTGGTACATGTTTAACAACAATCTATATGTTTTATTTTAATACATATACACATATATATGTGTGTATATGAAATAAACTTTACTTTTATAAAGGGTATATCGACTCCAATTTACAACTAATAAAAAATATACAATACTCTGTAGTGTAAACTCCATACAGCCAAATGATTCTCACAGAATACTTTGCTGTTATTGTTTTTGCCGATCTCTTTTATTCATAATCAAATTATAGCTTTGTTTAACAAATGAGTGTAGCTCTTATATGAAAGTTGGTTGATATTTTCATTTTTGTTAATTATTAAGACAAAACTTAAAGAAGAAAAATATATATCAGATATTAATTTGTTTATCTATGTCATAAATTTTTTTCTGAAGTGGATAATAGTTTTCAAGTGCTTGCAGAATATTTCCCATTTTTTATTTACAATGTAATAGCTATATTCACACATACAATTTTAAATTTAATCTTTATTGTTAATAATTTATCCATCATTTATATATAGAAAATCAATAAAATATATACATGCTATTCGTCCACTCATGTATAGATGGGCAAGGGTGTTGTTTCCATATGTTTGCAATTGTGAATTGTTCTGCTATAATCATTTGGGTATAGGTGTCTTTTTTATAGAATGTCTTTTTTTTCCTTTGTGTAAATACCCAGTAGTGGGATTGCTGGATCAAATGGTAGGTCTACTATTAGTTGTTTGAGGTATCTCCATACTACTTTCCATAGACATTGTACTGATTTGCGGTCCCGTCAGTAGTGTATGAGTGTTCCTATTTCTTTGCATCCAAGCCAACATTTGTTGTTATGGGACTTTTTGATAAAAGCCATTCTCAAATGTGGTATATGTATACCATGTAGTACTGCTCAGCCATAGAAAAACGGTGAACTAATACCTCTTTTATAAACCTGGATGGAACTGGAGACCATTCTTCTAAGTGAAGTATCACAAGAATGGAAAAGCAAATACCACATGCACTCACCATTAAATTGGATCAATCTAGCAAAACTTATGTGCACATATGGTAGTAAGACACAGCAGAAGAGGTAGAGGGAGGAGGAAGGGGATGGGTAAATTTACACCTAATGGGTGCAATGCATGCAATCTGGGGGATGAGCATACTGGTGGCTTTGTTTCAAATGGTACAAGGATAATTTATGTAACCAAAACGTTTATACCCCCCTTAATATTCTGGAATAAAAAATAATATACACCAAGATCTAATTTGTGGTGTTTGCCAATGTTCATGTTTATTATTTTCCATCCATACTGTTAATATAGATGATTTCAAGCTAGCTACATGACATTACTAAATGTGGAGTTGGGAAGAGACATGCTTTAGCACAGCTAATACATATTCAAATTCACAATACATATAAAAAATACAGATGGCAACATGGCATTGTTAATACCTAAATGTAGAAAAACAGTATATTGCATTACTGATGATGGGAATTAAAAAAAGAAACATATGAAGAGATGAGTTCACAATATGTCATTACCTTATTTACAAACTGCTTTATAGAGATATAATTAACATGTCATACAATCCATCCATTTAAAATGTATAATTCCTCAGATGTGGGACTACCCCTCCAACCCCCAAATCCCTGGGGAACACAACCACCCTTTGAGCACCATAGTGTTAATCAGTCAGTACCAATTTGATGGCGAGTATATGTGGAACCCATTATTCTCATCTTGTGTCACCTCACTTTGGATAAAACCCTTACTAGAGAGAGCCAAAGATATAAAATGTAACCAAAATGTTAAGAAAAAAAGAAAAACAAATATTTTTCGGGTGTGGGGCAGGTGGGAGGGGGGAGGAGGGATGGGTATATACATACATAGTGAGTGCGATGCACACCGTCTGGGGGATGGACACACTTGAAGCTCTGACTCGAGGGGGGAGGGGAGACAACGGCAATGCATGTAACCTTAACGTTTGTACCCACATAATATACTAAAATTAAAAAAAAGAAAAAAATAAAATAAAACGTATAATTCCATGTTGTTTACTATATTCATAGATATGGGTAGCAATCACCACAATTTTATAACCTTTTTATCTCTTTAAAAAGAAATCCATCCCCTTTATCTATCAACCCAGTAACATTCTACCCCCTTAGCCCTAAGCAACCACTAATCTACGTTCTGCCTCAATTTATTTTCTGACATTTCACATGAATGGAAACACATACTATGTGTTTTTTATGACTAACATCCTTTACTTAGCATGATGTTTTAAAGATTTATGCATGTTATAGCATGTATTAGATCTTCATTTTTTATTTTTTTTTATACTTAGAAAATGTTCACATTTAATTAAATGAATATTGTTATAACAAAGTATGTTTAATATGATACAAATTTTAAGTAAATGTATATTTTGACAAAACTGCCAAACTAATTAACTCTGAGAGATGTGATTACGGATATTTTCAATTTTCTTTTGCTTTTATTTATTTATTTTTTTATTTCATTATATTGTGGGGGTACAAATATTGTTAGGATTACATATATTGCCCCTGCCAACCCTCCCCTCCCCCGTGCTAGTGCTTCAAGCATGTCGACCCCCTGGAGGTTAGTGTCACACCCATTATGTAAGTATACACTCTTCCCCTCCCCCCACCTGCCCACCACCTGATAAAAGATTTTTTTTTTTTTTACATTTTGGTTACATTGTATTTCTTTGCCTCTCCCTAAGAAGGGTTAGAGGTATTCCCTTCCCCCCCACAATGCTCACCATATCCCAAGGATGTGGGTCTCCCCTGCCCCCAACTCCCTGATGAGTACTACCACCATCTGAGCACCATAGTTTTAATCAGTCAGAACCAATTTGATGGTGAGTAGATGTGAAGCTCATTTTCCTGGTCTTGTGTTTCCTCACTTTGGATAACAGGCTTAAGCTTAATCCAGGATATCATAAATGGTGCTAATTCACTGTCGTTTCTTAGAATTGAGTAATATTCCATTGTGAGCATATACCAAATTTTATTTATCCATTCCTAAATTGACGGGCACTTGGGTTGCTTCCAAGACCTTGCAATAGTGAATTGTGCTGCAATAAACATTTGGGTGCAGATGTCTTTATAATAGAATGATTTATGCTCTTTTGGGTAGATGCCCAACAATGCTATTGCACGGTCGAATGGTATTTCTATTTCTATCTGTTTAAGGTATCTCCAAATTCTTTTCCAAAAAGGCTGCACTAAATTGCAGTCCCACCAGCAGTGTAAAAGTGTTCCTGTCTCTCCACATCCTTTTTATAATAGAACAAAAATCCATTGCTTGGATATAACATTTTCTGTTTATTCATTCCTCAGTTCATTAACATTTGAGTTATTTCAACCTTTTAACTGTTATGAATAATACTGCTATCAGCAGTATTAAGCAGATAAACTTTTTTGTTATCATGCACCTCAAAATTGTTCTATCCTCACCCAATTACTCAATACCAAGTCACTCCCGTCTTTTCAGCTATTTGTTACAGCAGCATCAAACATCCCAGTACCAAAATCTGTATTAGTTTGCTACGACTGCCACAGCAAAGTATCACAGACTGAGTTGCTTAAACAACAGAAATGTACTGCCTCACAATTCTGGAAGGTAGAGTTCTCAAATCAAGTTGTCTTCAAGGTTGATTCCTTCTGAAGACTATGAGGGAAGGATCTGTTTCTAGCCTCTCTCTCTGGCTGATAAATGTCCACCTTCTGCCTATATCTCTTTACATCATATTCCCTCTATTTGTGTCTCCATGTCCTTTTTTATAAAGATACTATTCATATTAGGGCCCATCTTAATGGCCTTATTTTAACTCAATTAACTGTGTAGACTATATCTACAAATAAAGTCATGTGATGAGGTACTTGGTGGTTAGAACTTCAACATATAAATTTTGAGGTATTACAGTTCAAGTTTCTCTCAACGATTGCATTAATTGATTTCTGGATGTTGAGCCAATCTTCCATTCCTAGGATAATTCCTAGGAATGGGCATGGTATATAATTCTTTCTGTATGTTGATAGGATTGGTTTGCTAATGTTTTATTGAGGATTTTTGCATCTATGAGATATTGGCATCCAGCTTTCTTTTCTTGTATTAACTTTTTTGTAATTAGGGTAATACTGCCTTTAGAGTATGAATTGGAATGTGTTTTTTCCTCTTCAATAAGAGTTTAATAAGGATTTGGAAGGGTTTATAAAAAAATTTGTCTCAATTCTTTAAATATTTGTTAGGATTCTTTAAATATTTTTTAAATATTTGTTAGGATTCCCCAGTAAATCCATTGGCTTTGGAATTTTTTTGTGGATCACTTTTTGATTGCTACTTTAATATCCTTACTTGTTATATAAATCTATTCATATTGTCTACATTTGCTTGAGTCAGTTTTTATAGTCTGTGTCTTTCTAGAAATTTGCCCAATTCATCTATGTAATCTTATTTGTTATGATAAAATTGTTCATGATATTTCTTTATATTTCTTTTTTCTTTCTGTAGGTTAAGTACTAATATCCCCTCTTTTACTAGCAGTTCTAGTAATCTGATTCTTTCTCTGTTTGTCTTGGTGAATAAAACTATGGCTTTGTTAATTTGGTCATGTTTTCAAATAACCATCTTTTTCTTCTCTTGATTTTCTCTATTGTTTTCTTTGTTTCTATATCTTCTGGTAGCTGTTCTGATATATCTTCTTCAATGCTTCTATGTTTAATCTAATTGTTCTTTGACTATGAATCTTATTCCTATAGAAAGCCTATAGCTCGATAAGTTTTTTATCTAGTCTGAGAAATTTTGTTTCTCATTTGAATTATTTAATGCATTTGCATCTATTGTCATTATTAATATGGTTGGTTTTGTGTCTTTTTTGTTTTTTATATATCTTAATTTTTGTTCCTCAGTTTCTCATTTACTGCTTTATTTTGTATAAGTGAATATTTTTAACATAGCATTTTAATTTATTTAATCACTTTTTCACCACAATTTTTATATTCTTTAGTAGTTCTGTGGTTTACTACATTCATGTCAACTTATCTAAATCAGATTCTTATATATCTAAGATAAGCTATTAATTACAGTGTTATATAAAAATGATATTTCTATTTAGATCTATTCCCTTTCCCTCTTTTTGTGGTTTATTATTATATATATACATATATTAAATCTATTAATGCTACAAACTAAATAATACATTTTTATTATTATTAAGTTACCATCTATACTCATTCCTTTATCCAAATACAGCCCAATATACCATTCTTTTTGCTTATTTGCAAATATATTGCACATATACACATTTCTATAAGTTTCAGGCCTAACAATAAATTATATAAATATTATTACATGCAATTTATTTTTAAATCTATTAGAAAAAGGAGAAATTATATATATATTATTTCATCAGATAATGGGGGTACAAATATTGTTAGGATTACATACATTGCCCCTACCACTCCTCCTCCCCCCCACGTGCCAGAGCTTCAAGTAAGTCCAGTCCCCAGGTGGCACGCACGGCCCACATTATGCAACTCTACACTTCCTCCCCCCTCCCACCGGCCATCCATCCAACAAAAGATTTTTTTTTACACTTTGGATACATTGTATAACTTTGCCTCACCCTAAGAAGGGTTAGAGGTATGCCCTTTTCCCCCACAATGCTCTCCACATCTCTATGATGTGGGTCTTGCCCCCCCTCCTGAAACCCTGGTGTACATTACCCTACCATTTGAGCACCATAGTTTTAAACAGTCAGTACCAATTTGATGGCGAGTAGATGTGGAGCCCTTTTTCCATATTTTGTGTTGCTTCACTTTGGATAACGGGCTTAAGCTTAATCCAGGATAGCATAAACGGTGATACATTTAAAAATACGTATGTCAAGGTGACTCAATCATTTTTAAAGCCTGCTCTTTCCCCACCAATCTGTTAGGCAATTTTGGTCATCATTCAAGTGTTTATATATGTGTGTTTCTGGGCTCAATTCTGTTTTGTTGAGATATTAGCCTATTCTTGTGCCAATACCACACTCTTTTTTAAAATTAATGTAGATTTGATAACAATATTGTTTTCTGATAAAGTAAATCCCCCTAACTTACTCTTCTTCAAGAGCATCTTGGCTGTTATTGGACCTTTAATTTTCCAAATAAATTATAAAATGATTTGTAACTTTACAAAAGGAATCTAAAAGGATTTTGTATAAGGAGTTTGGGGGGAAAATTTCGGTTTACTAATCACTGAACCTGAGATATTTTTCCATTCCTTTGATTCTAAACTTTTTAAAATAATATTTTACTGTCTTCTTATGGAAGTTTTAGAGATACTTACAATGTTTATTATTAAGTATTTGACTTTTCATTATATTGTAAATCATATGTTTTAAAATGCCATTTTTATTTGGTTACTGCTAATTTTATATTTAACGTCTTGACTAAACTCCCTTACTCCCTAATTAATTTCAATAATCTATGTAGTATTTTCAATGTTCTATATATGTATATATATTATATGGAAAATATATACAATAATTACAGACATTGGTTTTCACAGGCTGTCATAACAAAGTGCCACAGTTTTGGTGCTTAAACAACAGAAATGTATACATGTTTGTAAGTCTTGAGGCGAGAACTCTTGAGATCAAGGTGATAGCAGGGTTGGTTCCTTCTGAAGGATGGAGGGAAGGATCTGCTACAGAACTCACTTATTGGCTTGTAGAAACCATCTTCATGGTCAAATAGTGTTCTCCCTGTATCTTCACATCATCTTGCTTTTATATGAGCCCGTGTCCAAATTTCCTTTTCTTATAAGGACACCAATCATATTGAATTAGGACCTACACTAATGACTTCATTTTAACTTAATTACCTGTGTGAAGACCCTGTCTTTAAATATAGTCACATTCTGAAGTTAGGGCTATGACATCAACATATAAACTTTTTATCGAGGGGGGACACAGTTTAGCCTACAACATAGAGTTTTTCTTTTCTAATCTTTATGCATTTTATATACTTTTTTGTTGTATTGCACTAATTACAATGCTCAATAGAAATGATAAAGGGGCCATAGCATTTTCATTATCAGCCTGAGAATAGAGGCTATTAAACTTTCCCTAGAGCCTTCCCAGTGATGGCAGAGCTACCACCCACAAAGTTAGTTATTTCTTGTACAACCTCATCTACATTCCATCTTAATTTCATTTTCAGCATTTCTTCTTTTCTTTTAATCCTTCTTTCTCCTTCTCCTTCTTCTTTTTGGCACTTTTTACTTTGTTGACCAATTCCCTTTTATGATTATTCAGTTTTCTAAAATGTCAGATGGGTTTATCACTGAGAGACAAGAAGGCAACACAAATATATGCTTTGTTGACCATATATGTGAAATAAATAATAGATTTAGAATGATATATTACTATTATTATTATATCATTAGTGATAACAAATCACTAACATAGTTTAAAATAAGTGAATTGATTGGTCACTTATCATGATGTGCATCTGTTATTTCTGTAGTAACTTACGAACTGAAGGGTTCGCAGAGAAATTTATACCTTATGCAATAACTCACAGTTAATATACACTATGATAATTGAAATTTAAACATAATGTTGAGGTATTGGTGTTATTAAATTAAACCATAGCAACTGAAAATTGTGCACATCCACAGTGAGCACTAGCTGTGTTTTACAATGTTTACAAGGTTTAGTGGTTCAAATGGGAAATATATTAATATTAATGTAACTCATCACATTAACAAAACAAAGTCAATGAGCAACATTTGTTAAAGTCCAACACCTACAAATGGTTCTAAAAAACTCTCCACAACAATTTGAAAAATAAAAATAAGTATATTTATCTGGTACACAAAATATAGAAAAATGGTAATACACCTAAAGCTTATACGATAACTCCCTGAATATTGAAGGAAAAGAACAAAGTTGGAGGATTGACAATACCTGACTTCAAGACTTGCTAAAAAGTCACAATGATCAAGATAGTGTGGCATTGGTGAGAGAATAGATATATAGATCAATGAAACAGAATTGAGAAATCAGAAATAGACCCACAAAAATAAAATCAACTTATTTTTGACAAAGTAACGAAGATGATATATAGGAGCAAACAGACATTTTTGACAAATGATATTCGAACTGGATGTTCTCATGCAAAAAAAACAAAAAAAAGAAGAAGAAGAATCTAGACACTGGACATATATACTTCATAAAACTAACTCAAAATGGATCATAGACCTAATAAAATGCAAAACTAGAAAACTTAGAAGGCAACACAGTAAAAAAACCTAGCCCCAACTCACCACTTGAGCTTGAACATCCCATCGTATCTTCTCCTGCCTTAAAACTGAAATTTATCCTCAGCTCCCCTCATTCTCAGGCCTTCAGACTGGTACTGAATTATACTATCAGATTTACTGAGTCTCCAGGTTGCAGAAGGCAGGTTGTGGGACTTCTTAGCCTCCATAACTATGTGATCCAAACATGAAGCATCTAATTCCTCATAATAAATCTATATCTGTACTTATATCTATATCTAATCTATTCTAATGACTACATACTGTGTGATTCCAACTATATGACTTTCTGGAAAACAAACAACTGTGGAAACAATAAAAAGATCAGTGGTTATCAGAGGTTACTGTGGAGGGAAAGGGTAAGCAGATCATAGAGGATTTTGATGCCAGTGAAATTGTACTACAATGGTGGATACATGTCATTATACATTTTTCAAAATATTTTTCAAAATTTACAATACCAAGTGTTACCCTTTATGCAACTACATGAACTTTGGGTAACAGTAATATGTCAAAGTAGATTCATTAATTGTAACAAATGTACCACAATGTCAGTAGTGGGGAATGCTGTAAGGGTATGGGAGAAAGGGATATCCAGGAACTCTCTGTACATACTACTCAATTTTGCTATGAACCTAAAATTAAAATGTATTAATTAAAAAATATAAATAAATGGTAATAAAACTTCATGTGTTTTCCCTTTGAGTCTAAAAAATTAAAAACAATGAAAAAAAGAAAAATATAACAAAGCAACAGTTAAAACAACAAAAGAAAGCACACAAATTACTGACAATGCTTTGTATAAATAATAAGTGATGGGTTTGATTACTTTAATGATAGAATTAAGACTGTTATTTACAGACTATGTGATCAGTTACCTAGATAAATCAACAGAAAAACTATTACAACTAATAAGAGGGTTCAATGACATTATCAAATACAAAATCAGCTTATAAATTCAATAGTATTTCTCTACACAATTAACTGCCAATTGTGACATATATTTGATAACAAAAGGATGATAATGCTAAAAATAGTAAAACCTATGAAGAACCTATGAATTAACAGAAAAATAAATATGAAAAA
Organism: Cheirogaleus major; assembly: GCA_963574435.1. Taxonomy (NCBI): domain Eukaryota; kingdom Metazoa; phylum Chordata; class Mammalia; order Primates; family Cheirogaleidae; genus Cheirogaleus; species Cheirogaleus major. Next base: position 10,331 of record CAUYPO010021555.1, on the reverse strand, counting down.
TATTTAAAACTGTAATAAATTCATAGAAAATGCTTAAAATAAATCAGAGACACTTAAAAGACTTACATGAGATTCATATTGTAATATGTACATATTAATTATACCTAATAACAATCTCATCTAAATTTGATTTTTAAGAGTTTGTACATAGCATATTCTATATTGAAGAATAAAGGTCCATATAAAAATTATGTTATTCTTTTAAAAATAAGCAAAGAATGAGAGAGCACATGCATGCGAGAGAGGACTTTCTTGAATACATGCAACAAAAACTACAAATAGTATTGTGATAGTGGTTCAAAACCAGATAAATAGACCAATAGAACCAATAAGGATCCAGCTAAGAAAGAGACCTACATGCATAAGAATACATGATATGTGATAAATGTGATACTAAAATACTAAAGTTATTGGAGAAAGAACAGGTTATTTATTCTATCTGTAAAAAATACAAGAGATTCCTGCCAATCAATAGGCATAAATCAAGAATTTCCACTTGAAATATAGGGTCAAATATTATATTATGCACAAATGCTCAATATGGAAAAGAGGGTCCAAAATGCTAACAGGAACATGAAGAGATGTTCCAGTAATGAGTGAAGCAAATTAAACCAATGAGATATTTGATACCTATTAAATTGTCATAAAATTGAAAGTTGAATTATTTAAAGTACTAGCAAGGATGTGGGTAGAAACCTGTGTATGGCTAATGAGAATGTAATAGATGCAGCCATTCTGGGAAGTATCTGTTAGTACTTCATCAAACTAAGTATTCTTAAATATTATGAGGTAACGATGCTGGTACTGGTGTACATCTCTAAGAAATTCTCACATAAGTAAATCAAGAAATATAGCATCAACCTTTCATATCCACGACTTCTGCATCCATGTATACAACCAACAATGGATTGAAAATATTTTTTTTAAGAAACACAATAAAAACACCACAGTACAACTATTTATATAGCATTTTAATTGTACTAAGTATTAAAAGTCATCTAGAGATTAACATATACAGGAAGATGTTCATAGGTTAAATACAAATACTATGCCATTTTATATAAGAGATTTTAGTATCCATGGATTTGGTATCTGTGGAGTTTCCTGGAACTAATCCCCCATGGATACAGAGGGGGAATTTGTTAAATTTTTCTGATAGGTTTCAGAATTCCTTCCCTGTGTTGTATTGATGTTTATTGAACTTCTTCAGGACAGCTATTTTTAGTTCTTTGTCTGAGAGGTCACATATCTCCATCACTACAGGATTGTTCACTGGTGCTTTATAAAGTTTATTTGGTTAGGTCATGTTTTCCTGGATGTTCTTGATGCTTGTGGATGTTTGTTGATGTCTGGACATTGAAGGGTTAGATATTTATTGTATAATTTTCACAGTTTGGGTTTGTTTGAACCCATCCTTCTTGGGAAGGCTTTCCAGGTACTCAAAGGGAATTGAGTGTTGTGATCTAAGTCTTTAGCCACTGCAGCCATATGAGTAGTAGGGAATGCCCCAAGCCCAGTAATGCTATGACTTTTTCAGACTCTTGGTAATACCCCTTTGATAGACTTGGGTAAGATATAGGAGAATTTCCTAGATTACCTGACAAAGTCTCTTATTCTTCCTCACTTACCCCAAAACAAAAAGAGAGTCATTCTCCAGGCTGGGCTGCTTGGGTTAGAGAAGGAGTGATGTGATCACTCTCTTGTGTCCACCACAGCTGGAACTTTACCAGGTCACCAATGAAGCCAGCCTAGTCTCCCTCAAGATCCACAGTGACTGCTGCTTAACTATTTATGATTTTTATTTAAGGCACAAGTGCTCTTTAATCAAAAGGTGATGAATCCTGCCAGGACTGGTTCCTTTCTTTCAGAGAAGTAGATTCACTTCTGGCTTAGGATGTGTCTAAAAAAGCTATGTAGGAGCTAAGGCCTCAGGAGCTTCAGGAAACTGCTTGATACTTTATTTTATTGTGACTGAGCTGGTACCCAAGTTGCAAGACAATGCCCTCTGTACTCTTCCCTTTCATCAAGTAGAAGAAGACTCTGACCCCAAACTTCACTGCCTGGAGCTGGGGGAGGTCTAACACACACATTCTTTTGGCCACCACTGCTAAAATCTCACTGGGTCACATACATCCCACGTTCAATGGCTCTGAGCCTAGTGCAGCCTCAAGGATTTCCCAAAGACTTCAGTCCTTTTGGCCTCACTGCCTTACAAATTTATTCTGGGGTCCAGGCTGCTTTCATCAACTGGTGGTAGAGCTAGCCAGAAGTCAGCTGTCTATTGCTGGGGTGCAGGATTTCTCCTCTGGTTGAACCTGGTTTAAATACTCCCTCAGTGGGCATTGATAGAATTCTGCCGTGTGTTGTGTTCTGCCCTGTGACAGAGTGGCCCTGAGTTCCAGTGCAGATTCAATAATCTCCTTCCTCCAACCACATAGATTCCTTTTCCACCTGGCACTGGCCTGAAGCTTCCGGGGTTGGAGGAGGGGTGGCATAGGCAATGCAAAACTGTCTTTCCTACCCTCTTCAGTGCCTCTTTCTTTGATATAATGCTAAAACCAGGGATTATGATTGTTTACTTGATTTTGATTCTTATGAAGGTGCTTTCTTGCATGAATATTTGTTTAATTTGGTGATCCTGCAGGGGAATAATTACCAGAATGTTCTATTCAGCCATTTTGCCCCATACAAGTTGAAAAATCTTAAGTCAAACCATCATAAGCTGGGGGCAGTACACATATAATATATAAAATATTACACATATAATATATAGTACACGTATAATATATAAAACATTATATTTAAGTTGACATAAATTAAAACTATATGAATGCAAAGAAATGCACATTTAAAGTAAACACATAAAAGAAATTCTGTTATACACATCAGAATGATAGTCTATGAATAAAACAGGTTCAACAAATTTATACAGACAAAAGCAAACCCTTGGGTGATCCATAATGACTGATTTTGGATTTATAGCATAAAAGTCTATTGGCTATTATACCAACTGTTAGGCAGGAATTTGCTGCCTTTGTAAACTATTGCTTGCCTTAACAATAGTTTCTGATATGGCCAAGTGTCTGTTTGGGCCCATCAGTTTTCTCTCATGGAAAAAGACATTGTTAGGTCAATTGAGGAAGAAAGTAAAATTTGAATATGAACTTTATTTAAGGGTAACCTTTGAATGTGATTTATGTTCTCAAGCCTCTTCATTTCTTAATCAAAAAGAGTTTGCAACAGTAAAAAATAAACATGGTGTGCTTCAGAGAATAGTAGACAAACTAGAGAATGTCACTAAGATCTCCTCACTTGAGAGGGTCATGACAGTGGATATTCATGGTTTCTAACAGAGCTGCTATACAAATAATTCTTCTACCTCAAGAGATAACTTACATATGTTGTCTTACAGAAGAAATGTTTTACTTACATCACTCAGACATATCTGTAATTTTTAATATTCAAAAAGAATCCAAGAAACAAATCAGAAAATTCAGCAAATACTAGACATCAGATATTACAGAATCTTTGGTATGGAACCTCTTCTCCTGGTTTAATTTGTGCATTCTTGGTTCCTGAAACAGAAGTGAACTACACGTTGTCATTGTTATCTTTCTCCTACAATTTATTTGTACTGCAGTTCTCAAATGTGATATCCAGAGCCTAAACAGCTGATGGTATAGAGCCAGTATCTCTTTAAATGAGCCATCAAATCATTATCCAACAAAAGAGAATAAAAAATGGAATGCTTACAGAGATAAGAATGGCCTCCTGCAACTTGCAATGTGTTGATCACATGCCTATGCCTTAATGATCTTGCCTCTAGTTCAGGCTAAAAACATGACCACTAGGGGAGAAGTGGAGAACTGGGATGACCTTCACCTGCACACTGAAAACTGAGACTGTCTTTGTTAACATAACAGGTCCTCCCTACCCTCTGCCCCAGAAATTCCAACCAAGGAAAATAGGGCTACAAATCAAGACATAACTTTACTGTTGGTTTCAAAATTTCATGTAAACTACTTTTGTTGGGAACATTGCTCTTCTCTCAAGGCAATGGATTATTCACTGGGCAGATAGATCACTTATCAATAAATGGTACTTAGCAGGACTCATTTCAAGATTCTCTCTTGGCTGTATTCACCAATTCAAACTATTACATCATGAACTTTGCCCAGTCATAGTCAGATCCTCATCTTAAAGAAGGCCTAAAAATAACATGAGCCAGGACTGCAAAACCCTGTAAGTATCCTCCCTCCTCTCCCCTTTAAGGCTTTATCTCTGTCAGGGAGTGGTTTATTGTACTACTATAGGTATGATCAACTGAGTTTAACTTGATCAACAGATTTTTCCAGTGTCTTTTGAAGTAACAAGAGTCAAACTTGTGTGTATTGGAATTGCAAATCATTATATGAAAATTAGGGTAGGAATCTCATTTTTCTACCTGGACAATCAGAGGGTTAGGTAAGCCAAAATGCTATAGCACTATTAAGCAAAAAATTTATTTTTGATACATAAGAGAGGATTTTATGAAAAATTGAATTTCTATATAGTAAAATCTATTTGAATCCAGTAACATTATTATTTATAATAATGAATATTAAACTTACATTTCAAGTCTCCAGTAATTAGTACCATTGTTATGACTGAGAAGTCACAAAATTTTTTTCCCTTTCTTTAAGGAAATACCCAAAGAAATCTGAAGAATGTAAAATGACATGCACATATTATCTACAAAGTGGATTTGAGAGTTACTACATTTTAAAGATATCAATTTTTATACTTTTAGACCATTTTTGATAGGAGAACTAATGGATATCAAAATATATCAAAGGAAAGTAAATTGGCCACTTGGATATTTCAAAAGCTTTAAACATAATTCAAAACTAATCAAAGAACTTCTAGTTTCTAAAACATCCAGAATTCTATCAGATATATCCATTGTCAGCACTTCTGATAGCATATTTATACTCAATATTTCTAATGGTTACATATATAAATTAGGTAACTTTGAAAAATATTTTTCACGCATTATAAGTTTTAAAGTAACCTTGATTATAACAGTTTTATCTGACAAATAGAAGTAAACATGTATTATACTTACCTGGAATGAGAGATACCATGATCACAAAGTAAACATGTAGTAAAAGCCCATAAAAATAGTCTGAATATTCATTATTCTAAAATAATTTGGAAAGCATGATCCAAAATATGCATATTTAAGTGTCAGTGGAGTTAACTCAGATTAGTTCTCCAAAGAAATTTAATCCTATCCAATTTATCAAAGGCAAGATAATTAAGAATTCTCCATGACATCTAGTCCTTAATAACTGAAAATCATTGTTTCATAACATAAACTTTGAGATGCAAATTGTAAAATATAGAGATTTCTACTGCTATATAAAGAATTTTGTCTGACATGTATGCTTGTGTGTCTAATATAGGAATTGAATTTCCAAATTACCTGAAATAATTATGCTGATACTATACTTTGAATTTTTTCCACATTATCTTTATTTTGTAAAACATATTATTTATTGTATCTGCTAATTTTCTATTCTCTTGGTAGAAAATGATTCCCATTTATGTGTTGAAATATCTGTTATAGTCAATGATAAATTGAGGATGTCTACCTGAAAATGACTAGATGTATCCTGACTTATAGAGAAAATTTGACCATTTAAACGCAAATGTTTACCAAAGAGAGTGAACAATCATTGTCCCCTAAATTTTCAACAATGTTATAATAGCCATAACTGTTTTTGTAAGTTATGGTATGCTTTCTGTCCCATGTTCTTCAAACAACATAGTCTGCATCCAGACCATAAGTTTATTCTTAGTAACTATTTAAATAAAAATGAAGTAACATTTTCTGTTCTGGTTTTAAGATCATGGTTTTGATCATTTGAGATATATATATATATATATTTCCTATTAATATGCTTGCCAGCTCTTTGAGACTTCCTGATAAAGGAAGACTTGTATCATGTCAGGGATAGTCCCTCTGTTAAAATGGTGATTAGACAGTGTTTGGTAGAAAAATCTATTAAGGTAATTTGAGATTCTTCCCATAGAAAATAAAGGAGTATGGGTATTTTTCTGTTGCTTGGACTCTCTGGACCTGAAATATGTGTGGTAATTTTTTACTTGAAATGTGGCCTTTTGATACATGAATTAAATTTATATGCTTGTGATGTTACACCAAATTATTATTGTTTGAAAAAACGTGGGAAATTGACCTCAGGTTAAAAATCTATGAGAAGTAAAAGGCCCCTAATGAGAGATCTTACTGGCTGTTTTCCCTTGTGATAGCATCCTATTCTCATCTATTTGAATCCAACAAAAGTTATTTAAATATTATGCTACTAGCTCCCTTCTTGCCATCCCACTACCAGAAAGCAAGTGGACATGCCTTTTCTTATGTCTAGAAGACTATTCTACCTCTAATCTTTACAACTCTTTTCACATGGTTAAATTCTCATTGTTTAAAAACTATTTTCTCACTGAAGCCTTTTCTATCTCCCATAACAAACTTAGATCCCCTTGATAAGTACCTAACAGCTTGTAGTTATGTATATTTGTTTGAGCACAGTCATGAACCACTTAATGACATTCCCGTCAATGACAGACTGCATATACCATGGTGGTCCCATAAGATTATAATGGAGCTGAAAACCTCCTAATGTCCAGTGATGTCATAGTGGTTGTAAGAAATAAGGTGTTAATGCAATGTATAACTCACCTCTTTGTGGTGATGCTGGTGTAAACAAACCTACTGCACTGCCAACTGTATAAGATTATAGTACATACAATTATGGTAGTACATGATAATTATGACAATAAATGACAATGTTGCTGGCTTAGGTATTTCCTATACTATATTTTTTATCATTATTATAGAGCATATTTCATCTACTTATCAAAAATGTTAACTGTAAAATAGTCTCAGATAGGTCCTTCAAGTGGTTTTCCAGATAAGTCATCATTATCATAGCAGATGATAGCTCCATGAATGTTATTGCCTCTGAAGACTTTCCAGTGAAACAAGATGTGGAAGTGGAAGAAAGCGGAATTGAAGACACTGACCCTGTGTAGGCCTAGGCCAATGTGTGTGGTTTGTTCTTAGATTTTAACCAAAAAATTTAAAGTAAAACATAATTTAAAAAGTTAAAAAAAGATAAAAGCTTATAGAATAAAGCTATAAAGAGCATATTTTTGTATAACTGTACAATGTGCTTGTGTTTTAAACTAAGTATTATTATAAAAGAGCCAAAAAGTTAAAAGAAATTAAAAGTGTATAAAGTAATAAAGTAAGCTCAGGTTACTTTATTACTGAAGAAAGAAAATTCTTTATACATTAGTGTAGCTTAAGTGTACAGTGTTTATAAAGTCTACAATAGACTTATAGGCCTGTGGTAACATCCTAGGCCTTCTCATCTATTCACCACTCACTCACTGACTCACACAGAGCAACTTCCAGTCCTGCACGCTCCATTCATGGTAAGTGTCCTATACAAGTGTACCATTCTTTAAATCTCTCATACCACACGTTTACTGTGCCTTTCCTATGTTTAGGTATGTTTGGATACACAAATACTTACCAATGGGTTACAATTAATTGCCTACAGTATTCAGTATGGTAACATACATCCAGGTTGGTAGCCTAAGAACAATAGGCTATACCATACAATGTAGGGGTGTAGTAGGCTATGCTATCTAGGTTTGTGTAAGCATATTCTGTGATGTTCACACAAACACAAAAGTGACCTAACAACATATTTCTCAGAACATGTCCTCATCATGAAGTGATGCATGACTGTATTGCAATATAGTGTCTCTCACCTACAAGATTTAAATCTCAATGAGGTCATCATTTTTCTCTTTTTAGGCATCCTACTCCAAATTCCTAGCAAAGTGATGGTAAGAATACCAATAAGAAAAAGAATATTTGAAGAAATGTCAGAGTATACTCAAGAAAGCTGAGAACTGTTGTTTTTTTTTTAACAAATGTGATATACTTGGAAAATTGATTATCGATTCATTAAGTTAGCCTGATAAATTCATCCAGTAAATAGATAGGAAATTCTGGGACTGATTGCCTACAGTAGCCAGGCAAGCATGTGTCTCCACAACATCTTAAAGGGGTCATAGGAATATACATAGGCTTAAATATATGAGGAAATTAGTGTCTTGAACAACATAATAGAATTTTCACTTAAATAAGTTTTTACCTGAGCAGGTGCAACATAAGGTTAGATAATTTTCCCCACTGATAGGGAATATAACTCTGTTCCCCTCTCTAATGAATCCTCTGTCTATGTTAAAGAAACACTCATCTTGACTTTTTCCTATTATGCCTGTCAGCCAAGTCACTGTCATTTTTGTGAGATTCAAAATATTGTGAAAACCTTACATGCAAATAATATGAAATCAAGGTAATATTTAGCCATCAAGTACAAAAAAACCCTCATTAATTGTAAGCATTTCTTCCTATGTGTTTCAATGCACATATTTATTCAGTGATATTCTCTTTAGATACAGCTGTAGAATTTAAGTCATTTTATAGTTAGCTATTCATTTATGCATGCCACACACTGTTCTTGTGAACAATTAAAATTATTGTAATCTTAGTAGCCTACTATTAATAATTACCAGAACAATTTTCATTTTGTAAATCTATACATCTCAATTCCTGTCATAAACTGGAAACAAAAATAACTATATTCTTTACTATTTTCTTAAAATCCTATTATTAATTTTTCAGTGATTAATATTTATGTTGGTCTTTAATCATAACCATATTCATAGTCAGGTAGGGAATGTAAAGAGATACAGTCTGTAAAATAACCAAACTAATAATATAGGAAACTCCATAGCATCATGAACACATGCCCATAGACCTCAGGCAAAGGAACAAGCAGGACTTCTGTAAATTATCCAAATCAGAAGCAACATGGCCATATGTCAGTTCAAGAGTGCAGGCACCATTGGAAATAATGCTACCATTTGGTTTTCAGAGAGCCTCTTTAAAGTATATTGGTTAACATAAGGCTCTTAGTCTGGGCATAGTCTAGGATACTGACATTGATATAATGAGAGCAACATATGTAGTTTTAAATTTTCTAGTAGCCACATTATTAAAAGTAGAAAGATACAAGTAAATTATTTTTAATGATCCACTTTATTTAACTGAATATATCTCAAATATGATCATGTAAATGCATAATATGTGTAAAATTGTTTAGCTACAGTATTTACATTCTTTTCTTTTTACTATGTAGTCATGGAAGGCTGCTGGTATGTAATCTACATTTATATTACCTTTTAATTTGGATGCTAAATTTTATCAGAAATAGTTAATCTGCATATATATTTCATAAAATACATAGTCCTAGAAATAGGTTAGCATACCCAATTTGTTCCTAATATACTTTCTAATTTCTGATTTAAAAGTCAACAATTATTTTCCTTTAGCTCTCATATTCACAAATAAAAAAAGGTATTCTTTTTTTAGAAGAATAGATTTGATTTTTGTTTAATTTCATCATATTATGGGGGTGCAAATGTTGTTAAGGTAACATATATTGTCCTTGCTGCCCCTCCCCACCCCGAGTCAGAGCTTCAAGCGTGTCCATCCTCCAGGTGGTGCGCATCTCACTCATTATGTAAGTATACATCCATCCCCTCCTCCCCCTCCCACCTGCCCAACACCCAGTAAATGGTTGGGGTTTTTTTTGACATTTTGGTTACATTTTATATCTTTGCCTCTCCCTAGGAAGGGTTAGAGGTATGCCCTTCCCCCACACAATGCTCACCACATCCCTAAGGTGTGGGTCTCCCCCCCTCCCCGAATCCCTGGTGAACTCTACCACCATTTGAGCACCATAGTTTTAATCAGTTAGTACCAATTTGATGGCGAGTACATGTGGAGCCCATTTTCCTGATCTTGTGTCACCTCACTTTGGATAATGGGATTAAGCTTAATCCAGGATAGTATAAGTGGTGCTAGCTTGCTGTCGTTTCTTAGAATTGAGTAATATTCCATTGTGAACATATACCAAATTTTAATTATCCACTCATGAATTGATGGGCACTTGGATTGTTTCCATGTCCTTGCAATAGTGAATTGTGCTGCCATAAACATTCAAGTGCAGATGTCTTTATAATAGAATGTCTTATGCTCTTTTGGGTAGATGCCTAACAGTGTTATTGCTGGGTCAAATGGTATTTCTATTTTTAGCTGTTTGAGGTATCTCCAAATTCTTTTCCACAAAGGTTGCACTAATCTGCAGTCCCATCAGCAGTGTAAGAGTGTTCCTGTCTCTCCACAT
>CAUYPO010021551.1:0-16023 GCA_963574435.1 Cheirogaleus major | reverse complement strand
GCTGTGGCATCAGCCTAGCTCACAGCAACCTCAAACTCCTGGGCTCAGTGATCCTCCTGCCTCAGCCTCCTGAGTAGCTGGGACTACAGGCATACGCCACCACACCTGGCTAATTTTTTCTATGTATTTTTAGATGTCTAGAGACTATTCTAGAGACGAGGTCTTGCTCTTGCTCAGGCTGGTCTTGAACTCCTGACCTCAAGCAATCCTCCTGCCTCGGCCTCCCAGAGTGCTAGGATTACAGGTGTGAGCCACCATACCCGGCCCAACTAGGAGAATTTAGGTGACCCAGAGACTGGCAACAGCAGGAAGTCACTACACCTCTGAGGCTGTAGGGACAAAAAGCGGAGGTTTTTCCCAGGAACAAGGTCACTCTGTAGAAGGTAGAACCATTGTAGGCTTGTCCAGCTTAAATGAGATGGCTTAAACGAGATACAGTGACAGCCGAGGCAGAGGGCAATGTGGAGAAAGATCCTGGCAGCTCACCTGGTCCTGACTGCTTCTTCAGGGTACTTATCTCTACTCATAGTCTATTCTATTCTGTTGTTCTGTTCTGTTCTGTTCTATTTTGCAATAATAGGTTCTGTTCTGTTTTTTTCCTGTTCTAGTGTTTTTATTCTACTCTTCTATTTCTATTCTTTTGTTTCTATTTTATTCTCTTCTATTCTTTACTTGTTTATTGTCTGTTTCTTCCACTAGGAACGAACTGCATGAGAGTAGAGACTTTTCCCTGAAGTCACCCGAGCACCTAGAACACTCATTGGCATATAACAGATGCTAAATAAATATTTGTTGAGTGAATGAATAAGCGAATTTGCTCACTGTTAAGATCCACAGGCGGGGTGTGGTGGCTCACGCCTGTAATCCTAGCACTGTGGGAGGCCGAGGTGGGCGGATCGCTCAAGCTCAGGAGTTCGAGACCAGCCTGAGCAAGATTGAGATCCTGTCTCTACTAAAAATAGAAACAAATTAATTGGCCAATTAAAAATATATAGAAAAAATTAGCCGGGCATGGTGGCACATGCCTGTAGTCCCAGCTACTCGGGAGGCTGAGACAGGAGGATCGCTTGAGCCCAGGAGTTGGAGGTTGCTGTGAGCTAGGTGTTCATTATTGTATGTCCAGTGTCTACCATAGTATCTGGGTGGCACTTGTATTAGGTTTCTAGGGCTATTGTAAGAAATTACCACAAACTTCGTGCTTTAAAACAACAGAAATTTATTCTCTCGTAGTTCACAGGTTTGAAATCAAGATGTTGGCAGGGTCACAGTTCCTCCAAAGGCTCAAAGGGAGAATCCTTCCTTGTTTCAGCTTCTAATAGTTGTAGGCATTCTTTAGTCTGTGGCTGCATCACTCCAATGTCTGTCCTCGGTGACCTTCTCTGGGGCTGTTTCTTTTTTTTTTTTTAATTTTTTTTCTTTTATTTTTGTATCTATATTCATATTTTCTTTTTTTTTTCAAATTTTTTTTTGGGGGCAGTATTTTCTTACAAGCACACTTGTCGTTGGATTTAGGGCCCATCAGATAATCCAGGATTATCCTGAGATCCCTACCTTAATTATATCTGCAAAGTTTCATTTTTCAAATAAGGTCACATTCACTGGTTCTGGGACATGGGCATATGTTTTGGGTGGATGGGTGGGTTGGGCACCATTCAACCCACTACGGTACTCAACAAATGTTTGTTGGCTGACCAGCTAGACTGACCAGTCTCCCTTCATCTATCTGTGCCCCTCTCTAATACATCTTCCATAATGCCACTAGTCTGATCTTTCTAATTAGAATTTAAAAAAATCGTGTTAGTTCCTACGTGGAGTTCTTTGGTGGTTTTCCATCCAAGGAAGCGCACACCCACACTCCTTAGCTCAGCCCCCAGGTCTTCCCTCCTTTGGCCCCTGTCTCCCTGTTCAAGTCTCTCTTCCCTCTTCCTCCCCACTTTTCACTTTGTGCTCCAGCCTCGTGGGTGTCTGTTTTCCTGAACACTCCAGCCCCCTGTGCATTTGTATATGCAGTTCCTTTTCCTTCAAATGCCTTCCTACCCTCTGCCCGTTTGGCAAACTCCCACTCATCCTTCCAATCTCTGCCTAAATGACTCTTCTGTGCTGCTGTCCCCTGCATGTCGACCTTAGGTGATTCCTAACACATGTAGATATGCATTTGATGCTTGTTTGAATAAATAAATGAACCCAAGTGGGATGGGCACTGGGAAGGGCAGGGCCTGAGTTGTGCTGGGGTCTGGAAGAAAGGGTGATGGGAAGAGTCGGCACTGGGGCCTGGGGCAGGTGTCAGGGGACGGGTGAGGTGCTGTGTCTGAAAAGCGTCTGGCCTTTGTGCACTAGGTCTACGAGCGAGGACAGGGTGAGATGGCACAGAGGTGTGCGGCCTGGTGCTGGAGGGCCGTGGATGTGAGGCTCAGGTGGTGGTGGGTGGGCTGCCACGCCACAAAAGCTGGTCTTTTCGGGCCAGAGTTCCTGGGATGGGATTGATTACCCTGACAGGGACCACCCTCATGACACCTGGGCACAGCTGTGGCCGTGTCTGAAGCAGGGACCCAGGAGCACAGGCAAAACAAAATGGAAAGCTCTGGTGACCAGAGGCCTCTGTTTTGGCTTCTCTGGAGACCAGGGGGAAGGTGAAGATAGATGGGGACCCAGATGGGACCTGCCAGGCTCTTGGCGATCTGAGAGCCCCCACAAATGCCACTCCATATGTCCACTGGTCCCTGAGCAATGGTCTCTAGTTACCCAGGCACAGAGGGTCCTAAAGGAGGGGCCCCAGGTCACTGAAGGGCCTTGGCCATGGGGGCTGATGGAGGGTCCCTGAGGGTCTCTGGGGGTCATGGACTATAGGGACTGGTCATTGAGAGGCCTGAGTGTGAGGCCAAGTCACTGAGCGGGGCTGGAGTGAGGTGTCCTCACCACTGTGGATCTTAAGAGAGGGGTTCTGGCTACCATGGGGCCTGAACAAGAGGCCCTGGTCACTGGGGGCATGACCTAGGGGCCTTGGTCTCTGAGGCCCTGGTCACGGGTGGGTGATATTGTGGGCTGAGTGAGGAAACTGACCTAGAGGCCATGGTCACTGAAGGACTTGAGCAAGGGGCTGTGGTCACTGAAGCCTGAGTGAGGGACCCTGGTCACTAGGGGCTTAAAGGAGAGGCCACCACTACTGATCTGGAGCTGAGATGGGGACGGATTTTCCCTGCTCCCAATTAGTCCTGTGTGCTGCTTTCTGCGTGCTCCGGGCCTGACTGGCATGGCTCACAATAGCCAGCAGATGGCACTGTGGCTCTGCATGAGGCCTGCACTCAGATGGGGCCAGCTGCAGGCAGTCCTTGGGCTGAGAGGAAGCACAGCTGAGACAGGCTCAGGTGCAGCCTCCAGCAGCTTTGGGAAATGCAGAGCCTTGGGGCTGCGGGGCGGGGGAATGTTGTAAGACAGACGCTGACGGAACTCTCTGGGGAGATGCCCAAGGCAGACCCCCAGGCAGCACAGAAATCCGTGCCCTGGGTTAGGAGGCCTGGGTTTGTCTTCCCATCGCAGGAGGCAGGACAGGCTTGGTCAATAGCTCTGGAGACCAGGACAAACTTTACTCCAAATGTGGCCCAATGTACCCAGATACGCTTTCACCTCTGTGTTGATTCAGCTGTCCCTGTTACACCCCAGATGCACGACAAACTAGAGGCACCCCGAACGTTAGAGCCGTCGTTTCCCAGAGCTCTCAGTGTTCCACGCCCTGTGAAACGCAGGTGGAATTTAGAGTCTGTACCCTGTCACAGCCGGAACTTGTCACAGCCTAGACCTCATCAATACTCACATCCCAGGGCCTGGTCATATCCCAGAACCACGTGACATTCCAGAGCCTATTCTTAGCCCAGATACAGTCACCAAGCAGAGCTCTGTCATTCTTCAAATAACAGCACAGCACATCCCAGGACCTTTCATACACAGAACAACCCAGGGCCTGTCCTGCCAATGTTTATTTATTTATTTATTTTTCTTTTTGTTTTTATCTTTCTTTTATTTTTTGCTGCCAATGTTTATATACTGGCATTTCCTAGGGTCTTCTCACAGCCTATGCTTGGCCCTAGGCTGTGACAGTATCTGGTGTGTGACAGCTAGGATGTGACAAGGCCCTGGGATGTGATATTGTGTAGATGACAGAGCCCTAAAATGTGTCTGCATTTGAGGGATGACAGAGACTTGGGCTGTGACTTTATTGAAAATGTGCAGTAACTGGTTACAAAACTGAAACCTGTGGGTTTGGCCATCATCAACAAGTGTTCATGATTAGCATTCACAACAATTATGGTGACAAGTGCTGTGGGGGACACAGAGTATATAATGCAGTGCTTCTCAAACTATCTGTGGTGACAAGACCAGTTTCATTTTTAAAATCTGCATTTCAAATCCATTGCAGACTGATGCAAACACTGGGCCTTGGTGTCCCCATCTATGCAGTGGGGTAAATAACATAACTTCCAGGAGGATTCTGAGAATGAAATGGGAATTACATGGGAGCTCCCCTTTCTTGCTCCGGACAGTCCATTTGGGGTTATCGGTTTTCTCATCTTCATCTGTTTCCCTCTAGGCTGCATTGGTTCATGGAGCTGGAATCAAGGTTTTAGTAGGAGTTGACTGGCCCAGATCCCATCACATCCCGGCTTCTGCCAGCCCTTCCTCTTCGCATTAGCGCCCACTCATCCTTCAGGGGTCAGGTGGAGGCCTTCAGGGGCTTCTCCAATCCTTCCGTCCCATCACGTCTAAGATGTTCGGTTTGCTGCTAAACACTTTCTGCGCTTTGTTATTATTGCTTCTTTGACTATGATTATAGTAATGGCAGAAACTGTGCCTGTCTTATTCTCCACTCTGTTTCTAGCACCCAGCAAGTGCCTGGCCCATAGTCAACATTCAGTAAATATTTATTGAACAAATAATTGGCAGTAACGTATGTGGTTTCTTCTTTTAAATGATTTTGGGTATAGTTAACAGAGAGTAATACAGAATGTACAGTCAAGTGTTAAATAATTTTTGCATGGAGGTGAATATGTTGCTTGGAAAAAGATGGCCCTGATATATGTGAATTCAACATACCATAAAGGTGGAATTAGAAATCATTGAAAAATAAATTTATTCTAAACATGGTTCTGGAAAAACTGGTTAGCATCAAAGAAAAAATAATCTAGATCCTCTCTTTGCATTAAACCAAGGACTTTCCAGATGGACTAAAGAGCTTAAAAAAAACTTCTCAGACATGCTAAAATATTTATCAAGTCTCTGGAAGGAAGTAATGTTTCCATCTTAGACGCAATAGAAATGGTCACAAAGGAAAAGATTAACTGGCTTGGCTATAAAGGTATTTTAAACTTCAGTGTGTTAAAAAATAAAAGGTAACCAAAATAAAAAGGCAAACAAACTAGGGAAATATTTGCAGTCAGCTGCATCGAGAACTCCCATAAATTGATGTTAGACGAATACACGGAGGCACCAATAAACAGGCAGAATATATGGTCAGACAGTTTCCAAAAGAGGAAAGACAGGAAATAGTGCTTAATCTTAATAATTAAAAGACAACTCCAGGAAGGAGATGTCAGTGGTGGCCAAAGAGTCAGGGAGAATTTCGCAGGTGAGTGGATTGTGGGCTTGTTCTCGAAGACATAGACTTTAAAGAGATGGAGGAAAGAGACACTACATGTTTGTGTGGTCTTCCCTGTTCACTAGCCTTTCCTGGTCCCTCTAACTTTGCAGAGCTTCTGAGGCCTAGAGCTGGACTCTCTCCTTAGTGTCTCTCTGGCTACCACAACCCATCTGTAATGGAAACAACTTTGCTCATAGAAGCACACCTCCATGGAACCTTAGGGAGGTCTAGTAGAGGGAGAAGGAGAGTTCTGGAAGGAGAGTTCTGTGGTGGTGAGGGTAGGGAATTTGCCAAGGGCCCCCGACCCTTCCCATCCCTATCCCCACCACCATCCCCAGCAGTCTGAGAGTTTTCTGACTTCAAAACTAACTGCCTGCCCACCCCTGCCTCCAACTCCTAATGGGGGTTGGGCTGTTCCTTTTTTACATCTCTCCCAGGAATGTGGACACAACTTCAATTCCTCTGAACACAGCTCGAAGTGGCATTTTCATTTTGAGGGTCTTTTCTTTATACTGTATTACTTTGAATTTGTATCTTTTAAAAAATTTAAAGAAGCAATACATATTCATTGGAGAAAGTACGGATATAGATGGCATTTTTCCGAAAGTTTTCCTGAGCAACAGAGAGGAAGAGAAAACAGAACATGTAAATAGTTCCCCAACAGTTAAATTTCCAAAGCAGGGCATTCAGATTTCACAATAAGGTCTAAGACCCTGCCTGACTGCTGGGCTTTCCTCACCTCTCTGCCAGGTTCCAGGGCTGGCTCAATACCCGCGTCTCACTGGGAGGCCACATTGGAGAGTTGTCCTGACACCATTATTGCCTTTGATCCACAAACCCCGATTCATACTTGCAGCTCCTTCCTGCTCGGCCTCCCACTCAGCTCCCTTTCTGGTCTAAGGATCGTGACTCATCCTCAATCTCCATTCTCAATCTTCTCTCCACCACCCATGTGTGATGGATGACATCCATATTCATACACACTCTCAAAGGTTAAACCCAATTTTATCTAAGCCCGTGAAGAATTTTGGCAGGAAATCAAAGCCAATGGCAAAAATAACCATTATATCCAAACGCAATACGATGATTTGAAATTGGCACGACCACTGGTGTGTTAGCAATCTGCCCACCGCTGCTGGCTGTGCCTGTAGCCCAGGCTTTGGAGAAGCAGTTCCTGAGTGCTGGCTGGGATGCCACTCTTTCCCTTCCCCAGTTAGTGCGGGGGACGTTGCTTATAGGGGTAACTTAGTAGTGAGACCTCACTAAACCTCATGCATGTGTTTTTTAATAGCAGTTATTATGCCTTATTGTATGTCTGTTTTCCCAATTAAACTTTTCTGTTAATTAATGTATCTCTAGCGCGCAGAATAATGCCTGACATTGATCAGCAGACAACAATTGGCCAGGTACAGAGGCTCACACCTGTAATTCCAGAGACTCCTGCTAAGGCAGGAGGATTGCTTGAGGCTAGGAGCTCAAGACCAGCCTGGGCAACATAGTGAGAGCCTATCTCTATAAAAAATAGACAAATTAGTTGGATGTGGTAGCGCACACCTGTGTTCCCGTTTTCCTAGCTGCTTGAGGCCAGGAGATGGAGGCTGCAGCAAGCTATGATTGCACCACTGCATTCCAGCCTGAGAGACAAAGAAAAAGACAGTGATTGAGTGAACAACACTACTTTGCTTTCAAACCTGTAAGCTCCTTGCTCTGACGCTAAGAAATCTTGCCTTTCCTTTTTACCTCTCTCCCCGGCCAGCCCACCAGCAGCTCTCTCCACTATGTTTCCTAAACGCAGTTTGCCTTCTTGTTTGGCCTGTTTGTGGTAGTCTAATATATTGGTCCAGACCCCTTGGCCCTGTTTCCTGGGCCTCTGTACCCAGCACTTTTTATCTTTCTCTGGTTCTCAGGAGTCCCTGAGATATTCTCAAGAACTTAGAGTGAGAGGTTTCTCGAATTCTGTAGCAGGAGCTCCAAGTTGGCTCTCTACCTCGATTTTGAATCCTTGACATGGATTTATGCCTTATCCATTTCTTTCACATTGCCCAGAGAGTGTAGCACGGGCCTAGACACAAGTTAGGTCCATCTCCTTTGTAGCATGTATCACACGTGCTATTAAATAGATAACCATGTAGTTCGTCTAACATCTGTGTGACTACTTCATTCGGAGGTAAGTTCCATCCACAGGACAGGATTCTATTTCACTCACTGTTGTATCCCTAACACCCAGCACAGACACAGCTGAGCTCAATAAAGATGTGTGGTAAGAGAGAATGAATGAATGAATGGACTGCGTGATTGACTCGTTATGCCTTTGATAAACTGGGGATGGTTTTGTCTCTCTGGAAAGAGGCCTTAATGCTGAAGGTTCTGCTTGTGAAAGGGGAAAACAGGCCTCGGGGCAGTTGGCAACCAAGAACCGTGGTTAATGTTTAAAGGGACTCCATAGACAGCTGAATCAAGTGCAGGGGAGCCCAGCATGGGCCAAAATAGAGAGGAAAAAGGGCTCTGGGAGGGCTGAGCATGGTAATGGGGATGGTGAGTCATAATTTCCTGTATCGGACCCACCAATTTCTCCCATAATTCATGTTTACTTTGGACCCTGTGGTATGTTCCCAGAGGCTTTGGGGTAAAAGTGGAAATTGGTTTGTTTATTTGTTATTCTTTGTTCATGTGGATTAGTGTACGGCAGAAACATTTCAGAGGGTTATTGCTAATCACTTCTGATTGCTAATCACATGGGCTGGGGTCGGGGGTGGCCAGAGCTGGCCTTCTGGGGGACAACCCTGGGATTGCACCAATTAGCCTAGCAGGGCCCACCTTCCTCATGAGACCCGAGCACAGCTGTGGCCCCTCTCTGGACAAAGGGACCAGGGAGAAAGCAGGAGGCAGAGGTCTGGAGGAAAGAGACTCTGACAGCATCTTGGGGGACCAGAGGGAAGCAGACGGCAGTTGGGTGGCCTGAAGGGACCTGCCTATCTCTTGTTATGCTCACTAGACTTTAATTAAAGACCTTTGGTCACAGCCTTGCGTGAGGGGCACCAGATCCCCAAGGGATGGGGCTGGATTGAGACTTTGAAAGGTCTAAACATTTTAAAGAGTATGGTTGGTTTCCATGTGTTATTCAAAATAAACTGTATAAACCATAACATAAGTACAAAGGTCAATAAAGTTCAGGTTTATCTCATGATGGCCATGTTGATGTTTTTCTGAAAATACTGAATTTGTTTTAAAAAACCCTTTTTTTTCCTGTTCTGTTTTTGTGTTTCTGCTTTAGTAAAGCCATAAGCTCTTTCATATCAGCCTATTGAACAATTCATCCCTGATGAGGGGTCTGAGGGAGGGTCCTTGTCACTGAAACCTGAATGAAAATGGCAAGGATCTGAGTGAGGGTCTCTGGTTCACTGAGAGGCCTGAGGGAGGGTCCCTGGGAGGCCTCAGAGGGAGACTTGGTCACTGAGGGGCTGAGCTGGGGCTCTGTCACTCAGATGTCTCAGTAAAGGTCCCTAGTCACTGACAGTGCTGAGGGTGGGCTCTGGTCATCAGTGATGCTCTGGTCATTGGGAACCTGAGGAAAAACCCCTACTTACTGAGGGGTCTGAGTCAGGGGCCCTACTTACTGAGGGGCTTGGTGGAGGCATCTTGTCACCAAACCCCAAAAAGAGGCTCTTGTCACGAATTCTTGCATGTGGTCAATGGGTCTTGAGTGAGAGGCTCTGCCACTGAGAGGACCAAGGAGGATGCCCAGGTCACTGAGTTAGGGTCACTAGCTTCTAACAAGACTGCGGGGGGCGGGGGCTGACTTTGAGAGGTTTACTGAGACATGACTGGGGGTCTTTGGTCAACGGGAAGTCTAAGTGAGGGGATCCCTCCACAAAGTTGGGGCTCACATAGGTGGGACAAACTGCCTGGTGTGGGGTCCAACAGCTGAGATATCAGGACAGGATTAAAACATTCTGGTCCTTAATTCCTCCTCCCTCTTCCTCCTTCAGCCTGACCTGCAGAGTCTTCTAGACACCAGTAGATGGCACTGCAGCTTCACAGGTGGAGGGGGCAGCCGGCTCAAGTCCCAAGGTGGGGCCCAGGTGCAGGCAGGTGAGATGTGGGACTGAGAGGAAATTAATTGCCCTCTGACCAGACTCCCTGGAAGCAGAGAGGAACCAGGCTTGACAGCCTCAGGCACAGGCCACCTAGAGGCCAAGTCCTGCTATCACCGTACCAACTAGATCCAGCGTGACTTTCTATGTCTGATTCATTCGTGCATTCATTTGTTCAGCAAGTGCACGTCCAGTATACAACAGAATTTGTGCTAGACACTGAGGATACAAGGGTGATTAAGCAAGGTCATTATTTCTGAGAAGCCCGTAGTCTTGGAGGTGACAATTTAATATAAATAACATAATTATAATAAATATAATAAAGATGATAATGCAAGGATGTACATAATGATTTGGGAATCCAGGGAAGGACTGAATATACAGTTTGAGCAGTTCTGAACATGCGAGGTGAAAGAGATGACATTGAAGCAGGATCTCAAAGTAGGAACAGGAATTTTGTTTGTGAGGCACAAATGAGAGAAGGTATCTGGGGCGGAAGCAAAGGTGTGAGCTAGGATATGGGGTGTGCAAGAGCATGGGCTGCTGAGGGACTTCAGTGCAGTCCAGAATGCTTAGGACAGAAGAAACGGGGTATGGGGTGGGCTGGGAGGAGGGCAAGGAGTAGGAATGACAAATATCTATGGGGAAGATCATTAAGAACCTTATAACGCATACTTAGGGCTTTGGTCATGGTCCTTAAACAGATGAAGAATCAGGCAGATTTTCAGTTAGGCAGATGAAATACTCAGGTTTCTGTTTACTTACTTTGGTAGACAAATTGTGATTAGAGGAGGGACAGACTGCAGGCAGGAACCCAGTTAGGCAACCAAGTTAGAATTTATGAGAGTTAAATAAAGAAGGTGATAGGAAGAAGAAAACAGATTTGAGGGGGTATTTAGGAGGGAAGATGAATAGGATTTTGTGTCAAAGTAGATGTGAAAAGTAAAGGAAAATGAGGAATTTAGAAAAATAATAAACATTAGCGTTTAACATCTGTAATACTTTATCTCAAAATCATAGCGGCAGCTTCTAAGGTAGGAATTATTACATTTTCAGATGAGGAAACTGGAGCTCAGAGAGGCATCAGTGGTCCCCAACTTTTTTGGCACCAGGGTCCGGTTTCATGGAAGACATTTTTCCATGGATGGATGGACAGTGGTGGAGGGGAGGGAAGCAGAGTTCAGACGGTGATGCGAGCGGCTATAGATACAGATGAAACTTCGCTGGCTCACCATGCTCACCTCCTGCTGTGCAGCCCCCTGGTTCCTAAGTTTCATGGAAGACAATTTTTCCATGGGCAGGGACAAGGGTGGGGAGTAGGGGAAGGCAGAGCTCTGTGCCCGGTCCCTACCAGACCATGCATCAGTACCAGTCCACCGCCTGGGGTTTGGGGATGGAAGGGCTATGTGATTTATCCAAGGCCACACAGCTAGTTCTGTCCCTCACCTGCTTTTCCTATATTCAGCCTTATCACTCTCCAGGTCACCCTCCAGAATGAGATTTAGGAAATCCTCCAATGACCCCCAACTGTGTACTTCACAGCTGCATACAAAGTCTTCAGCCCTCCATTCCCCACCACTCTCAACCTCTCCCACCCCATTTCAAAGATCAGGCTGACAGGGCTGCTGGCGACTCCCTAAAAGTCCAGCCTTTCTTGCCTGTATATACTGCGCATGTGCCACGCTGGAATGCACGCTCCATCCAGCAGGCTTCACACTTCTGCCTCGTCCGCACCTGCCTCCCACCCCCTTGTCTGAACTTCTCATTCAAGTCTTAGCTTAAATGTTGTTTCCTCGGGGAAGGGTTTTGTGACTCACCCTCACCTCCGTGAGGTCAGGTGTATGTATAATATACTGTCACAGCATTTAGTACTTTTCTTTTATAGCATTTATCACCATTATAATTAAGTAATTATTTTCATAATTACTGACTCAATGTCAGTGTCTTTCACTGGACTACATATTCCTTGAGGTGGTGGGGGGCTACTTGAGGGCATTCATTGCAGCTTTGTTGTAACAACAAAAAATACCATGAATTGGTTAAATAAAATGTGGTTAAATATTCCTTAGAATAGAATATAATGCAGTCATTAAAATGAATAAGAACTCATGCTGCCCTCCCTCAAATTCCTCCCAGGACCTGTTGACAGAGGAGGAGAAAACTCAAGCCTGATTTGCAGATAGCTCTGCACAGGACACAGCTACCAGGCAGAAGTGGATGGGGAAGGAAAAGCCATCTTTCCTACTGCCTAGCACACATTTTTTGGGACAGATTTACACTGATTCTTGGGGGGTGTTTGGTGATTTTATCAGATGTCAGAGACTGGGAAGGGCAAGACTGGAGAATTGTTGGTAAGATTTGGAGAAGGGTTTTGTGGATAAACCTCTCAGAATGGGCCCAGAGTCTAAAAACGTTCATGTTTCATGAACGCTTACCAGCAGATTCTCACTGCTGAAGACATTCTTAATGATTGTGTGGGCAGAATGACTCAGTATGTGGATGTCAGTTGTCAGATCCTGGGTATCCTCCTCCCCACTTCAGTCCCGCCCCCTCTCCCTGCATCACATACACTAAGCAGAGCCTGAGACAAGAGCTTTTGAGTAGGTGGTTTATTTGGGAAGTGATCCAGAGAGCAGGAGTGAGGGCAGAGAGCAGCGAAGCAGGAGGGAGAGCTAATTTGAGGTGTGTAGTTGAGTTAATCACTGTTGTGAGCAGCTGAGCTCCATCTGCCAGGATTTTCTGAGAACAGGTATAAGATACTGCTGCATGTGCTCATCTACTGGCTCGTTCCCTCTGTGGTCAAGGGTTGACCCTGGGTGTTAGCTGCCTCACACTTTGTGCCCTCTGCAAAAAAAGTGCAGTAGAGTCAAACTGCTGACAGACTCCATTCATATGTAGCTAGAGTCTCTCCCATGGCCGGAGAAAAAGGGGAGCCAGGAAGATGTAGTTCGGGACCACAAGATGTGTATGATACATCTATTGAGTCTCATTCCCTAACCTTTCCAGTTCTTGCCCAGTGGATACATGAATAAATTGGCAATGGGATTCGGGATGTCAACTAGGTTTGGGCTCACAATGGGGATTATCTTGGCCAAGTCTTATTTGGCTACTGCCGTGGCCAAGTACCCAAGTTGCCAGTTAATGGTGACACACTCTTAATCCATATTATGTCACCATATTACAAGGGGATCAACCAGCTATTTGTACCAGCTAGAGTCTTTTTTCAGACATGTTCCAAATTACATAAGTGACAGAGATTTGGCCCCATAGGAATAGACAGTTATTCTGGATTTGGGCTTTTTTTCTCTGTTTCTTTTTTTAAATTAAAATTTTTCATAAATTTCTTCTTTACACTGTCTCAGAGAAGAACTTAAAAGATTTATTCATTTAGAGAAAGGGTCTTTCTCTGTTACACAGGCTGGAGTACAGTGGCATGATCACAGTTCACTGTAGCCTTGAACTCCTGGGCTCAAGTGATCCTCCTACCTCAGCCTCCCTATAGTCATGTGCCACCATGCCTGGCTAATTTAAAAAAATATATATTTTGTAGAGATAAGGTCTGGCTATGTTGCCCAGGCTGGTCTTGAATTCCTGGCTTCTGGTGATCCTCCTACCTTGGCCTTCCAAAGTACTGGGATTACAGATGTGAGCCACTGTGCCTGGCCTTTCTTCTCTATTTGTCATGCTTCTGCCAGTAGACATCTGTGAACTTACCAACAGACTTGTGTAATCGTCAGAAATCACATACATTGTTACCTCTTGTTATCAATTATCTAATGCTATATAACAAACCATCCCCAAACTTGCTGGCTTAAAACAGCAACCATATGTTTTTTGTCCATTAATCTATGGATCAACTGGTTGGTCAGCTGGGGATTGACTGATCTGTGTTGGCCTCACTCATGCATGTCTCGCAGTTGGCTGGCTGATGGCTGGAGTGACATGGGAGACTGGGCCACATGTCACACATGTGTCACACATGTCTGACAGTTGGCTGGCTGATAGCTGGGGGAACATGGGAGAGTGGGTCATGTGTCTCTCATCAAGCATCAGGCTAGCTTGGCCTTGTTTACATGGCAGGGTCAATGTCCCAAAAGAGAGACCAGAACTTTGAAGCTTAGGCTCAGAACTGGCACAATGCCATTTCTGCTGCATTCTATTGGCCAAAGCAAGCCTTATTCATCAGGTGAGGAAATAGACTCTACTTCTTGATGGGAAGGACTGAAAAGTCATATTTCAAAGGAAATTAATATAGAGAGGGGGGAAATATAGGGTCCACTTTTATAACTAATATATTACAGTTCTATCAAGAAATTTATTTTATAGAAAAAGATGTAAGACAATGGACCAGTGTCTATGCCGTTCACTGATTTCATTATGGGACCTATAGTGGGTTAAATTGTGTCTCTCAAAAAGATATGTTGAAGTCCTAACCCTGGTAACTGTGACGGTGCCCTTATTTAGAAATAGGGTCTTTGCAGTAGTCAGGTTAAGATAAGGTCATACAGGATTAGGAAGGACCCTGAAATCCAATGATTAGTGTCTTCATAAGGAGAGAGGAATTTGGAGACACACAGATACAGAGGGAAGAAGGGCCTGTGACAATGGAGGCAGAGATTGGAGTGATACAGCTATAAGGCAAGGAATTCCAAGGATTGCTGGAAGCCACCAGAGGCAAAGAGGAATCTTCCAGAGGCTCCAGAGAGAGCCTTAATTTTGGGCTTCTGAGACCTTAATTTTGGGCTTCTAGCCTTTAGACCTGTGAGAAGATACAGGAATAAACTTCTGTGTTTTTAAGCCAACAACTTCTTGGCACTTTATTACTGCAGCCCTACGAAGCTAATATAGACCCCATGCGGCACAAGTTGCTGGCATTATAGAGAGATGGGTATTGAGCTTTGACACTAGCTGGGGAACAATTTCTCCTGAGTTTGGTATTTTGTGTGCTGCTGATGATTTATGCTTCCTGCTAGATTACTATATCTGTGTCTCCAGTGTTCTTTCCCTAAGTCAGAATGCTTAGTCCCACAGATAAAGAGTTGGAGATGGGAGTATCACCACTCACAATTATACTTTAGTTATCATTCTTAAAATCTTGGCTTTCTGACACCAAGACTCTTTTACGTCCCCAGTCAAGGACATTTCCACTAGAGGACTGTAATAATGATTCCACTAACTTGGAACCTGGAAACTGGTCACTTCATATTTCTCATGATGCACAGCAGAAAAGAAAAAAGGTGTCCTAGTGTTGTCTAGAATGATCGAATTAATTAATTTTCAGTTGATAAATAAAAATTGTATAGATTTTCAGTATATAACATGATATCTGATATATGACTATGCTGTGGAATGGTTAAATCAAGCTAATTAACATATCTATCACCTCACATACTTATACTTTTTTTGTGGTTAGAAAATTCATAATCTACTCTTTTAGCAATTTTCAAGTATACAATACATTGTTATTAACTATAGTTACTATATTGCACAATAAATCTCCAGAATTTATTCCTCTTGTCTAATTGGAGGAAACTTTGCATCTTTTGACCATCATCTCCTCCATCTCCCGGCTCAGCTGGCCGCCCACCCCAGCCCCTGGTACGCTCTATTCTACTCTCTGCTTATAAGAATTTGCCTTTTAAAAATTCTAAATATAAGTGAAATCATGCTGTATCTGTCTTTTCTGTGCCCAGCTTTTTTTACTTGACGTAAAGTCCTCCATGTTGTCACAAATGACAGGATTTCCTTCTTTATGTAGGCTGAATATAATCACATTTTCTTTATCCATTAAGGTGATTAATCTTGACTACTACTGGAGAAAAGTGCTTTTCTCCCACTCTCAATGGTTTGTTTGATGTGGAGGGAGCTCCTCTACTGTACCAATACTGGCTTCTCTCCCCAGAAGAGAAGTCAGTGGCTTAGTTGAATGATGAATTTGGGAAGAACAAACTGAGCATATTGGTGCAGCTGCTCCAATTATCTCTTTAGGAGCCAAGCTGACCAGAGAAGCATGCATTCTGTGGGATGTTGTAAAGGGGCTTGCTCCAGTGGGGAGACTTCAGTTTTCTAGGATGATCTATGAGTAGGTAGGTAAACCTCTCTCTATTTTTGGAATTCACTATGAGAAAGTTCACTTATCCAATGATATAAGCCATCTTTTCCAATATTAACTTTATTAGTAATAAAATTACTATATTGGTTTCTAACTTTTTTTTTTTGAGACAGAGTCTCACTCTGCCCAGGCTAGAGTGTCGCGGTGTCAGCCTAGCTCATAGCAACCTCAAATGCCTGGGCTCA